>APFE031326817.1:0-19929 GCA_000404065.3 Pinus taeda | reverse complement strand
ACATGAAATTACTATGAAACATAACAAGATACATATGAAACATAAGAGACACATTTTCTACACTCACAACCACATGAATCTCATGAAACATAGCCACTGCCTTTCATTAATCCTCTGTCAAAAAATATACAATGCAGAAACAGAGTTTCTTTTCCACCGTTTCCCAAAAGTTACAAGCCAACCAACCCTTTGCAAATAGTTTGCATACAATATATAGAATGTGCCATGAAGAGATATATTGCCTAAGGGTATGCGAGTTACTTGAATCATTACAAAATGAAGGTGGAGAACCAAACAAGAGCTACAGGTGCAGTGCCAGAAACATGACAAATGGCTTGTGTGACGCTTTGCCTTTCTTTACCACTTGGATAGATGCCCATCTGGAGTGAAAATATTTTAAATTCTACCTTATGTGCTGAAAAATTAAAGTGTAGATGAGCGGGCCCACTTTTGAGAAGTCACGAATCAAAATTTCATGAAAAGGAAGTGAAATTGACCTTTTTTCCTATATGCATCGCGGCAAATTCTATACGTGTTGCGCCACTTTGGAGGTGATTTTGAGGTACTTTCTGAAGTAAAAAAGGTGCCTGAGTGTGCTTGTGGGAAAGCCTGTCCTCTCTAATTTCCAACCCAATTAGAATTTGTGAATTTCGTGCTCATTGGCCCCTCCAAATCTTCATTCTCCCAAGACTGCTTCCTGTGTGTCAAAATAGGGGCAGAGAGGGCATTTTTTAGTGTTTTCTGCCCTTTTGGTGGCCAAGATCTTCTCCAACATGGATGAAAATTTCTGGGTTTTCTTATTTTTTTATTCTAAATCCAAAAATTCAAGCCATATCCAATTTGGAGCTCCCAATTCTAAGTGTCACGCCAGTGGTGCGGCGCACAGGGAGAAAAACCCTGTTTTGTGCACAAAAAATTGTCAAATGACCCAAAATGCCCCAAAAATGCTCCAAATTTGATTAAATGTTTTGGATTTGCTTATGTTTTTATTTTGAATCCAAAAATACAAACCATTCTTGATTTGGAGCTCCCAATCCTAAGTGTCGCTTCAGGGTGCGGCGCATAGATCCTGTGCATAGCGCTTTGTGCAGGAGACATTTGGAGGCCTTCTCGGTGTCCAAATTTGGTGAAAGATAGCTTGTGTGTAAGGTATTTGAGTCTACTTTCCATTACAGCTATAATGTTTCAATTTAGATTTCATGTACCCTGTCAAAAATCAAATCTCCCAAGACTGGTCAGAAATGTGCCCAATGAGGCTGCCTCAGGGCAGAGTGTTGTTGCAATCAACTTTTGGAGGTGTTCCTTAACTCCAAATTTATCTCATGATAGCTAATTGGAAATATATTTGTTTCTAGTTATCATTTTACTAATCAAGCAAGTCATTTGGCCAACCAAGCTAGCATAAAACGTGATTTTCCCAAGGTCACTTTAGAGGTGCATCAATTCTCTCGAGGCAAAAGTATTTTTGACATTTCTCTAAAAGCATGACACCTGTGTAAAAATTCAAGGAGGTTTCTTGTACTTGGTCTATTATGGAAAAAAATATCTCTCAGTTTTCCCAAATTCATCTTTTATTGCTTAGAAACATCATTTGAGTGAAACCTATCCCGATGTGTGGGACAAGGGATTTGCCAAAATGAAGAAAAATGAAGGGGATAGGGGTCTTATAAATTATTGAGAAAATTTTGGGAAGTGGGAGGGATGTTAAAAAGTAGGGGAAAGTGGAATCTCAGAGATTGAGTGAGGGGAAGGGTTCTAAAAAGGAAAAACACAGGCCTAGCCTAGAAAATTGCCAAGTTGTAGCAAGAAACTAGGGTTTGTGCGAAAATGAGGAATTTGGGGGATTTTAGTGATGAGAAGTGTTTAATAAGGTACATTATGGATAGGGGAAGGTGTATGAACATCAGGATACAATTTCTTCGATGATTTGACCATCCAAGAGAAATTAGCTTCAAAACCATAGGAGAGGGAAATGAACCTTGCCTAGGCGCAACTGAAGCATGAACAAGGTGTAAAATGACCCAGTGGAGCTTGACATGATGATGAAAACCATTTAAATGATGGTACACTCAGTTGAATGGTGACATGGAATGTCATTTGGACAACTTTGACAAGGGTAAAATCAAACCCTAGACCTAATTCCTAGTGACCAAATTTTGCTTCCAGACTCACTGAAATGACAAAATTTGACCTTGACACCTTAAAATCACTTTGTAAGAGCATGTTTGATCACTGGAGGAAGGTTGCAAAGGCTGACACTAACATTGGCTCCAATGGGGATGGCAGCTCTAACTCCTTGGAGGTGCCAAGAACTGCAGATCTTCAGGTGAGAAGATAGTGCCTCCGTCCATTGGGCTATGGAGTCATTATTTCGACAAACCACACAAGACTCTGACTCATTTATTGACTAAAACCTGACTCATACTAACTTAATTATGGAAACAACATGATTGAAAAAACTGACTCAATGCAAAAGGAAATGACTCATGACTGACTTAACTAAAACAAGAACTTACGAAACTTGTTTCAATGGCAGCAGTGCATCAAGATTCGAGTGTTTCAAATCATGATGACAACCACCTGCATACTAATGCAATATGTACAATCATGTGCAATGTGTCTTCAATGTAACCAATCAAGTAGATGCCTCCTTGATTGATTCTCTTGATCAGATCTTCTGGTCAACAACAGATGTTGGTAACTGGGCCTCCAAAAACATAATTGACCATGATCTCTTTCATCACTTAGTACTGCAATAATGACCTTCACTACTATCGGCAACAGATTTTCCATTGGATCATGAAAAACATGAAGATTTACCTCCTGTTGAGGAAACAAGATGTCCTTTTCTTTTGATTCTGATCTTCCTTCCTAATGTACTTCAAAAAAAGTATGGTCTTGGTCCTCAAAAATTTATGAACAAGTGGATGAGCAGTTCCTCTTCAAAAAACATTTCAAAACATGAGACATATGAGGACGAATCTAAAAGGGAATCCTGAATGGTCTGGCCTGCTGAAGTCTGGATATATTGTAGATCATCTTCATATGATATGATAGCCAGATTGTCTTTACATTCATCAACCATGAGAAAAGAAACTTCAAATGATTCTTGAAACCCAACACAATCATTTATATCATCTACCATAAATTCACCTGGATCTTTTTCACTTACTTGAACAAAATTCTCATCTTGTTGTTCATGAGCTGACTGGACTACCTCTTTATGAAGGCTTTGTTCTGATGACATGAGAAAATTTGGATTCAAAACTTTGTTTTCTTCATTCCAGGTGATTTTAACAATAGAATTCTCTTTCATGGGACTTAGTACAAGGTTTTCTTGGTCATCACAATCTGAATCTACATCTGAAATGGCTGTCTTGACATTATCAAATTCTAGAATTAGAACTGGACTTCCTTGCATGTTGTCTTCTTCTATGGACAGATCTGAACCAACCCTTTTTCTTTCATCACTTTCAGTCATATGGTCATCTTCAACCTGCTGATCTATAACGTTGTTCACCGGACTGTCATCCTTTTCAAAAGAGGAAGAAGTTTCACCAACACTTTCTTGACCATGTGTGCACTGCAAATCTGCTTTAGCTTGAGCTGGAACATGATCATGCAACAGTTGATCTATCTCGTCTTCAGATAAAGGAGATAAGTCCTTTTGTTTCCTTTTGATCAAACAATGATTGTCTTCAACATTTTCAAGTGAAAGAGTATATAAATTTTCCTCATACTGCTGATCCATTTCATGTAATTCATGTTGACTGTCAAGATACAAAATTCCTTCATTTTTCCACCGTACAAAGATCTCGATTCTGCTGCGAAGTTTCCTGAGCATCTTGATGGGACTCCTCTAGTTTCTCTTCATGTTGCTGAAATGGATTCTTGTACAAGGTTTCCATGATCTCATCATCCATGAAATTATCATCTTCATAATATTTTTCAAGGCTTTAAATAAAACCATCAGCATATTTGCAACAGTCATGAACTAAATTTAATGCCGGATAAGAGTCTTCATACTTCTCAAGGAACATGGCATGAAAATCCTTTAAACAGTAAATACAAGCAGGCGACAAACTTGCACACCAAGATTGGGCTTCGCCTTCTAGAGTGGCCACGAATATCTTCATTAAGCAATCTTTAGGAAAATCAACTTTCAACTTGCCAATATGCATGTGAAATCTAACTAGATGTAAAGCAGCGTCCTTCTTACATTCATCTTTAAACGTAGGCAGATTCCTTGACCAATCTACCTTCGGAATTTTATTTGGAAAGCCTGGAATGTGATCTCGGCTTATGGGAGCGTATCTTCTTGCAATCCGCTCCATTTTTAAAAATCTCAAAGCTACTGATCCCTTTATAGTGGAGTCACCATGAAGCACTGGTTGCTGGATTCTTCAGTAGAAGGAGTCGCCAGGTGAATGATTTCAGCCGTCTTCTTATGTCTGATCGTTGTTCACCATCAACCATCAAATCTGAGCTTGATAGATGTACTGGGACAAAACAATCTTCAAGCAAACCATTTGTCCGTAGTGGAGTTGCCACTATGTTAGCACCTAAATCTGCCTTAGGCTAAAAGAAGGCAAAATTAAGGGTAACCACCAACCACGCTCAGTCTGGTAGCTAGCCCTACCAGAACATGGGAGGGCTCTCTTCGAGTCACACTCAGTAGATAGATAAATAAAATGGCCTGAGATGACTTACAGTGAGCTATTTCTCTTAGGCTAGTAAGTGAATATGGACACAAGAAGTGATTTTTATGAATGATTGTGTTTCTAGGATGGTATGGGACCAATGGACCTGAATGAACAGAGAACTTAAAACAAAGGCACAGATTACTTCATGAGGCAAGATAGGTGGAAATCCTAGAAGTTTAGTTTAAGATAGTGTAGAATGGAGAGATTCATTAAGAGGGTGAAAAGGGCATGGACAACATGAAAGCTTTTCAACAGAAGAATGAACACTTATAAAACTTCACTGGAAATTAATATGAAATGAACTATGAAACATAAAAAGATACATATGAAACATAAGAGAAACATTTTCTACACTCACAACCACATGAATCTCATGAAACAGAGCCACTGCCTTTCATTAATCCTCTGTAAAATATATACAGTGCAGAAAAAGAGTTTCTTTCCCACAGTCTCCCAGAAGTTACAAGCCAACAAACCCTTTGCAAATATTTTGCATACAATATATAGAATGTGCCATGAAGAGATAGAATTCCCAAGGGTTTGGGAGTTACTCGAATCATTACAAAATGAAGGTGGAGAGCCAAACATCAGCTACAGGTGCAGCGCCACAAACATGACAAATGGCTTGGGTGACCCTTTTCCTTCCTTTGCCACTTGGATAGATGCCCATTTGGAGTGAAAATATTTTAAATTTCACCTTATGTGCTGAAAACGTGAAGTGTAGATGAGTGGGCCCACTTTGGATAAGTCGCGAATCGAAATTTCACGAAAAGGAGGTGAAATTGGCCTTTTTTCCTATATGCGCCGCGCCAAATTCTATACGCGTTGCGCCACATTGGAGGCAATTTTGAGGTACTTTCCAAAGTCCAAAATGTACTCGAGTGTGCATTTTCAAATGCACATCCTATCTACTTTCCAACCCAAGTGGAATTTTTATATTTGGTGCTCATTTGCGCCTCCAAGTCATAATTCTCTCAAGACTGCTTCTTGTGTGTCAAAATAGGGGCAGAGAGGGCATTTTTTAGTCTTTTTTGCCATTTTGGTGGCCACGAGATTCTCCAAAATTGATGAAACTTTCTGGGTTTTCTTATTTTTTGATACTTAATCCAAAAATGCAATCCATATCCAATTTGGAGCTCCCAATTCTAAGTTTCGTGCAAATGGCGTGGTGCATAGGGAGAAAAACGTTGTTTTGTGCACAAAAATTTGTCAAATGACCAAAAATACCCCAAAAATGATCCAAATTTGTTGAAACGTTTTGGGTTTTCTTATGTTTTGATGCTGAATCTAAAAATTCAAACCATTCTTAATTTTGAGCTGCCAATCCTAAGCGTCGCGCCAGGGCACATCGCACAGAGCCTGTACATAACGCTTTTTGCAGGAGACGTTTGGAGGCCTTCCCGGTATCCAAATGGGGTGAAGGATAGCTCAGTGGGAAGGTATTTGAGTCTAATTTCCTACCCAAGGAGAATGTTTTAATTTCGAGTTCATTTGCCCTGTCAAAAATCACATCTCCCAAGACTAATCAAAAATGTGCCCAATGAGGCTGCCTCAGGGCAAAGTGCTGTTGCAGTCAACGTCTGAAGGTGTTAATCAACTCCAAATTTATCTCATGATCACTCATTGGAAATTTCTTTGTCTTGTGTTATCATTTTACTCATCAAGAAAGTCATTTGGCCAACCAAGCTAGGAGAAAACTTGATTTTCCCTAGGTCACTTTAGAGGTGCATCAATTCTCCCGAGGCAGTTGTATTTTTGACATTTCTCTAAACCCATGACACCTGTGTAAAAAGTGAATGAGGTTTTTCTGAATTGGTAGTTTATGGACAAAACCCTCTCTAATGTGTCCCAAATTCATCTTTTATTGCTCAGAAACATCATTTGAGTGAAACCTATCCCGATGTGTGGGATAAGGGATTTGCTGAAATGAGGCGAAATAAAGGGGATAGGGGGCTTCTAAATTATTGAGAAAATTTTGGGAAGTGGGAGGGATGTTAGAAAGTAGGGGAAAGTGGAATCTAAGAGATTTAGTGAGGGGAAGGGGTCCAAAGAGGCAAAACACAAGCCTAGCGTAGAAAATTTCCAAGTTGTAGCAAGAAACTAGGGTTTGTGTGAAAATGAGGAATTTGGGAGATTTTAGTGATGAGAAGTCTTTAATAAGGTACATTATGGATAGGGGAAGGTGTATGAATATCAGGATACAAGTTTTTGCGATGATTTGATCATCCAAGAGAAATTAGCTTCAAAACCCTAGGAGGGGGAAATGAACCTTGCCTAGGCACAACTTAAGCATGAACAAGGTGTAAAATGACCTAGTGGAACTTGACATGATGATGAAAACCGTTTGAATGATGGTACACTCAGTTGAATGGTGACATGGAACATCATTTGGACAACTTTGACAAGGGTAAAATCAAACCCTAAACCTAATGCCTAGTGACCAAATTTTGCTTGAAGACTCACTGAAATGACAAAATTTGACCTTGACATATTAAAATCACTTTGTAAGAGCATGTTTGATCACTGGAGGAAGGCTGTAAAGACTGACACTAATAGTTTCAACAACTAAATCTTCATTATAGTAGTTTCAACTTCAACTTCCAAACAAAAATTGAAATCTATTGCAAAAGATCAACTCAAAATAATGATAACCTCTATGTGCCCTCCCTCTCTTGCTATACATATCTATTCTTTATATTATAATGGAGAGGAAGTGATGGTCCAAGGAATCATATCAAATTACATAAAACTGTAACTCCCATACTATAATTGAGATAACAAATAATATTTAAAAATGGTCTTCTTATGATTTTGGAATGTATTAGATTATTGTTGGAGATAGAGACGATGCCACTTGGAATTAGTTTTACTTTGCTCCAAGTTTGGAGATAACTATAAATCTAGACCTAACACATTATAGTTGTTGATGTGCAGGTGCAGATCAGGTACTGAGTTAAGTACCGAATTTCTAGAAAATTCCAAACTCGTACACAATTAAGCACCGAATTTTTATAGGTGGAATTTGCGTTTGAATGTAACTTTGAATAATGTCTTGAGCTTCACATGTGAGATAGGTGTGAACATAAATCCATCCATAAACATGT
This sequence comes from Pinus taeda, assembly GCA_000404065.3. Lineage (NCBI taxonomy): Eukaryota > Viridiplantae > Streptophyta > Pinopsida > Pinales > Pinaceae > Pinus > Pinus taeda. The sequence continues at coordinate 12,122 of APFE031326817.1, read as the reverse complement.
AGTTTCAACCCATGTGATCTTCCAAAGTGCCAATTTGTTAACCTTTACTTAGTTTCAAAACTGACATAAGTAACGAATTGTCAAATTCTAGCACTAGAACTTGTTTTTGGGAACATGAATATATTAGCAAACTGTCATTGTAAAACCATGATAAAAAATCACTTAATGATAAAAAACACAAGAAATCATTAGTAATTAACCAGAAGGTAAAATGAATGCATTTATTGAAAATTGGTAATATAATAGTTACATAATATGCTATAAATGTATGGATATGGCTTGTAAGTGAAAGATTTGGATAGCCAATATGATAACATATATAGGGTCCAACATGCCCTGATGCCTAATAATTTGGATGCCCTCATGCAAACAAAATATGGAATAGGAAGGAATGATGGATGATATAAGGTGATAATGAAGATAATGGCTAAATAAATATGGTCTTGGTAACTTATAAGACCATTACTTATTTTGTGGTTCTTTTCTCAGATAAGTATCAATGACTTCATCCTCTTATTGATAACATTTAGATGATGCTTTTGTGAATTCTTACGATGTACAAGGAGAATACACTATAGATATTCATGTACCACAATCATTCTTATGTTCTTTCTAGAATATGCATTAATATATTTCGAAATGTGGGTTTAATGGTGGTTTAATAAAGGTGAAGAAATAGGAAGTGGTTAGTCATCAAGTTTCCTTAAATTTTAATCAGCTAAAGAGCCTTTAAACATGTTTTACCTTAAGCTACAATGGAATTTTTATGAAGTTGAAGATGAGCCAACGTAAGGCTCAGAGTCCTAAATGATCTAGAAGAGTTGGAATTGATGGATGTCAATATGATCTTCTGAAGGAAGCTGAAGAGAATGAACTAAAGATGTTGAAAAGATACCAACAAACATTCCCCCATTCCTAAGGTTTTGCATGTCCTCATGAAGAAAAAGTGAGGTACTAAAGAAGTGAGGATGACTTCTTGTAGCCATATCTGTTAGGCCTTTCTAGTTCATAAAGTATCATTTTAAAATTATGTCTTTGTTCAAGTTACACATTTTCTTTACCCTGTAATGACAAATTTTTAGTTGGCTGATTTGTAGTTTCAATAAGATTCTCTATTTTCTAATGTTTAGCTCCAATAGTGTGATCTATAGTACAATTTGAAAAAAAGGAATTTTCCTCTTCTTATCATACAAAAACTTATGTCTACTTTTCACCATTGTTTGCAAGTCAAAATTTGTTGAATATGTAGAAGAAATGGTTGACTCGAACTATTCAACAAAGTGGACAACCCTTTGAAACAAGGAAATATATGTAAATGTGATAAAATATCGAATATACCTTCACATTTTCATAGTGAACAATAAAAATAAACAATTGGCTCATCTAAAAGGATTAACAGTTGTCATCTAGACTTATGGTGAATGCTTCAGAACAAAAATCCTTAAAGAAGAAACATTGGGCTTAACATGTGTCCAAGATTCCTTTCAAGTTGTATTCAACACTTCCCTAAGAGGAATGCAATTATAAATGTAATTTACATAGTTCATTGTTTTAGACTAGAAAGAATGGGTTGTGTTCTTGTAGTTGGTTACTCTTTTATTGACTAGTTCTTTCTTAGAAATACTATTTTGTGGAAGAGCTTTCACATTAATGTTGAGTACCATATTTTATACAAAATATTTGAATGCTTCACTACCATAATCCCCACACTTTTTGTGGACATTTTCTTCATAGTAGGGATAATTGTTGTTTAGTAAAATCCTTAAAGGTATTAAAATGAGCGAAGACATCGCTCTTGTACATGAGAAAGTACATCCAATAGAGACATAAGTCATCACTAAAGGTGAGTGCATACTTAGCCCCTGAAAATGAATGAGTAAAAAATAGGATAAAATAATTATGTACAATCGTAAAACATTTAATAGAAAATAAGGTGTTAACATTTGGAAAAGGATCTTGACGTCAGAAAATTTAGGAAGACAAAGCACCAAAGTTTGTGGTCTCAACTATTGCAGATACATGCAATTCATATGTCCAAATATTTTATGCAAAAATATGCTCAAGAAATCAACATGTGCAATAATGGAGGAACCTAAATAAGGCTTGAAACTAATGAATGTGTATAACCAATAACTATGATAAACTCTTCCAAAAAAACGATAATTTTTCAATTTGTATTTCCTTAATGACCACATCATGAAGAGAAAAGTGAAAACTCTATTGTCTTCCCATCACCGAAGTGAAAAATCTAATAAAAATGGAGTAGATAGGTAGAATTTTTAAGAGTAAAGAGAACATTATTAATGTAGCCACTACCTAACTAGATAATTCCTAAACCTAAAGCATCATGTCAAGAAGAATATCCAAGTGTAAGCCTATAAAATTCACCAGATAAAAATAAAAAATTATTCGATGGGGCTATTCCATTACTCATGCGGGAACTTTCATTGTGTTTGAGTTACATGTCAAGAAGAATATCCAAGTATAAGCCTATAGAATTCACTAGATAGAAATTAAAAAATATTTGATGGGGCTAATCCATTACACATGCAGCGACTTTGCATTGTGTTTGAGTAGAAGTGAGTTGCCGGATTTTCCTCCAGCATTTTATGATAGTAAACTTTTTTACAATCATAAAAAAGAATCACTAGCGATTTCCTGATTCCCACCACTAATGTCATATCATATAGCTATATACATGCCTTCATCAATAGTCTCCAACAAAAACTGTGAATTTCGCAGCATGGGATTCAAACGAGAACCCTCTTTTCCTCCTTGTCTAGGCCTCAGAACTTCATTCTTTCTTTTTAAGATTGATGGGTTTTCACTTCCCATATGATAAACAACTAGAATGCTATGGGTCAGTTTTAAACTCTATGGGGAGATCATATGGAGCTCGTGTTCCAAGTCCTAGGCCCATGATCCAAAAGCACCAGAGTTGGATAACAACTTTGCATATTTGGAATGGCTGAGGCTAGAATCTGGCTCCAGTAGCTTAGAGTCTTAATCAAGCTCATAATGGGATTTGAAGAGCTTCAGAGCAACATTTTTACAGAGAATAAAAACAAAATCTAGATGAGTGAATGCTTATATATTATTAAACTTAATTCAAAATCATTTTCATTCATCTAAAAACCAAGGAATATAGTAGTCTCAAATGGAATATTGCTACCAATTTGATCTATTTAAGTTCCATAAATTCATATGACTACATAGTTATTTCCAGAAAACTTTGTCAGCATTGTATAATTGATTCATAAGAAATGAAAATTCAATCAATGGAATTCCTGGGCTCTGTAGTTTCCATTGTGAAGCTTGGAATCAAGTCATCTTAAAACTATGTTTCTCTATATTTTTAAAATCATAGTTGACTCCATATGAAGTGTTGTGTCACTTTTATTTGATTTCAGATTGGGGATTCGGTAGAGGCACGAGTCATGCATGGGCAAGTGGAAAATATTTAGAGAAAGATGTGATAGATGATATCACAGCCTAAGATCCTTCTTTGGATGCAAGTGTTACATTCACCTCCAGTTACTTTAACATAAATTTTGATTTCAAAAAATTCAATACATTATTGAACTTAAAAATTCAATTCTGAATGAACACGTTAATCTCATGTGTAACAAAAATATGAACAAAATCAGTGGGGTTTTTTAGTGATCTTTTGATCATCTATAGTGAATTTTATTAGTGAGGATGAGGTCCAAACTTCACATATATTAATATAATATTTAAAGAAACATACTAAGATTCTTTTCCTTTTATATGCAGTGTGGATATTATTATTTTGGCCACAGAGAATTCCATTCATGATCAAAATTAACTTTGTGATGCGTCAGTCTTTATATATGTTTATTGAGTAAGTTGAATTCAATTTTTTTTAGCTTTCCATTATTCTCTACTACTCTAACCTATGCTACATCCTTACAACTTTTATTTTGGAACATAAGGTGTAATTTCTAGTTTATGGATATGGCCACAATATTGAAGCACGCATTTGGCATATTTGTGTAATAACTCATAATGAGGTAAATAACATATTTATCATCAGTTACTTCTAACCAAAATTTAAGTAATTATTTGAATATGATGTGAATAAATATAATTATCATGAGTTCAACTTAATTTATGTTTGTATTGCTTAGTTTTATGTGAGAGTTGTAAATGTACAGTCTTACTACAGGTTACTACCTACCAAAATTTATGATAGTACTTGCTCCGTAGTAAGTAATTAATTTAGGCATTTCACATCTCAATTTATTAGTTCCTTCAAACCAATATTATAGGATTCTATTTTCCTACTAATCATTGTTAATTTAACATCGACCAATTTAGGTTATAATTATTAATGGAATTGAATGAACTGACCTCCCCTTCATTTAAATTTATTTTAATACGAAAAGTGTATTATAATTTATATTGGAAATAATTGTTTGTAATTTCATTAATAAAAACAAAATTACAATAGAACATCTCCCATAAATTAGCTATATGATGACAAAGTTTACTTTTGTGTGTGTGTTTTTTTCCTATATATAATTTTTTCCTCACATATAAAAAATGTTGACATAATTTCATGCATTGCACTATACATACCCCCTATACCAAGATGTAAAGCACCTATTGACACAACAACAAAATTTTAAAACACCCTAGAGTATTCTTCCCTCATAATGTTTCTAGTTTACAATTTGCATCTCCATTGGAACTTTAGTAGTGCTACGCAATTATTCTAAAGCTCATTGAATTTCCCATACATGATGCATAAAGTGTGTACCTAAAATAATCCTTCATGCTCCAAATGAATCATATTCCAATCAATAATTTGTTATAGTTATACAAATTATTTTTCAATAATAACATGAATTAAGTTATGCACGTGCATATATATAGCTAATGTAAGCGTGTACACAATTGCTTCAATTTGATTGAGTATCTTGATTAATACATAAAATATGACTCCTAATTTGTTACACCTCCCTAATTCTAGTGGGCTCCCTTTTGTCCTCACTTTCAAAAATACATGGTTACCAGCTTGAAGTTCCCTAGATATTTTTCCCTTATCTACACAAAACTTTTGCATATTTAGGATTCCTTCAAAGTTTGTTTGAATTATATCACTTGTTCCCGCATTTTCTTAGAATCTATGGAATAAGAACCAGATTTTTCACTTTATGATTCCAACTTACTAATGTGTTAAATTTCCTACCACAAAATGTATCGAATAGGTTATTTTTAATGATGCCTAGTACCCATTATTTTACGCAAATTCAATTAAGCATAAATAATACTCCCATTCAATGGGCCATCTATTACATGATTCTAACCATATCTTTAATAACTTGATTATCAATTTTTATTTTCCCATTTGTTTATGGTTGATAGGCTATAATGAAGTTCAAAAACTTTTCCATCCCCTTAGTAATCCCTTTCAATGATTTGAATTAAATCACAAATCTCTATCTCACACAATACCCTTGTGCAATCCATTCAAAATAACCACTTCTTTCATATAATTTTTTCACTATTTCTACTACCTTATGATTCATATTAACTAGAAAAAATGATCTAATTCAGTTAATTTTGTCATTACTACCATGAATCAATAATGTTTCTTTAATATTTTTTGTAATTTAGTGATGAAATTGATGATAATTATCTTCCATTTCCACTTTGAAATGGGATGTAGCTATAGAAAACTAGTTGAATGTCCATGCTCAACTTTCATTTTTTGTCATTCCATACATTTATAGATATAAGTAGCTACATATTTCTATATCATTCACTAAAAATAATGATTTTTATTGTTGCAAGAATCCTCTAGTAAGTTAGATGTCTATAATAAGGAACATCTTGAATTTCTTTTGAAAGTAAATTTTTTTAGCTATTGTGACTTTGGAACATATATTCTAATTATATGCAAGAGGATACCATATTCAATCAACTCATATTATTTTATGCTTCAAATGTAGCTTTCCTTGCTATAGCTCTTCTTTAACTTGCAAACTCCTTTAGGCTCCAAAATATTGATTTTAAAATTTGTGCCATACATTATTATGGATATAGCATGAATCTCATGTATTTATATGCTAAGTGCATCAAATTCTTACTATTTTTCCTTTGATATGTTTTATCTCAAAATTGTATTCATTAATAAATTATAGCCATCCATCTTTCCTTAAATAATGTTGGTTGTTCAAAGAAATAAATTAGATGACTATTGGTTGCTCATAATTCAAGTTTCCTTCCCATGAGGTAGTGGAATAGTCAATGGAAATTATTTGGATAGAATAATCCAACAATGGAATAAAATTAGGATCTCACTACCTAAAACTTTTAGGTAACTAGCGAAAATATGCTTGTAGCATTATTGGAACAATTTACGAAAATACACTAAACTATGAAAGGCGATAGCTTGAGGCTATAATGGGGCATGTGAATAGTTGTTGTAAAAACAAAGAAGAGTAGAAAGAAATCAGCCACCTAAAATTTCAAATGAAGTAAAGAATTTTCTTCGAAATTTAGAAGATTTCCAATGGATGACTTAAAGAGCATAAAAGGAAGTTTAATTTTTTATTTGAAGAATTATTTATAAGTAACATTATTATTCCCTATAAATTTTGTAGAATCATGAGGACTACAAGAATTGAAGATCCCAACAAACTCATATCCATTAAGAAGAAGTGAGGATCATGAATGTGAGCATGATAAATGAAGAGAAATATTCTAATATGAACAGGGATATGGAAAATCTAACTGACCTAATATATACTTGGAAAATTCTTAGAATGGATGTGTAGAAATACAAGGAAGCTAATGAGAGGATAAATGGAGACTATGTGATCTAGGAGGATACTAAAACATTAAATTTAAAGTTCCTCAAAACATAGTGAGACAAACTTCAAATCGAGGAGCTCACAATTTTGAATCCAATGCTCTAATCAACACCTCCATCTAACATTGTATGAGAAAGTTATGGCCCACTAAATTTTTTGAGAAATAACTAAAAACTTTACAAACAAGACCCGCAGGGAATATCGCATGGAAATGACTTCATCATTACAGATGGTGAGATTAGATGTATGGTTGTTGACATTAGTAAGGTGACATGGTAGTCTGATTGGCGAGCACCCAATCAAAAGGTGATATGTTGTAGGTGGCATCAGCATGATGTCAGAAACCTAGTTAAGGGCTTGGTTGGTAGTACAGATGAATCAGATTGCACCACATGGCACTTAATCAACAATAGGATAGTTAATTGATGGCATGAAATTTTACACTTTCGTTGCAACCAAATTTTTGCCAACTTAGTTTGTCCGATAACCTAAAACGTTTCATCAAACAATTTTGGTAGTCTGCTAATTTCAAATAAAAATAAAATAATAAATGATCGGTGGACCACCAGACCAGTGGATCCTTCGGCCTCATTTGACCAACATATATTTATTATTAAACACATCAACGCGAGTTGAACGCACCCAATAGGGTCACCGGCTAGACCGCTGGCAGTGCCAGAAGACCAACAAAAACATCTGACCACCTTGGCCAATTTATATTAAATGACGAGCCAAAAAAATACAAGTGGGAGGGTCACGGGGTTTGAACCCCTGACCTTCCCCCAACCAGTTATTTATTATATGATCAGTTACCATTAGGCCAATGACCCTCAGTTGGAAGTTCCATGCAAGGAAATCGATATAAAATCATACGAATGTCAAGCAGGGGTAGGGGAGGTCGAAGTGGAGATGATGCATAGCCCAACCATACTGAAACCTGCATGCGCAAGGATTGAGACAAGGAATACTCTTTGTTATATTATGAGATTATTCCTAGAATATTCTTATGAGGGAATCTCGAGGGAATCTAAAGATTCGTTAGAGATCCATAGGTCACTAACAATGAAAAGGGTCAAATTTATACTCATCCAAACTAGAATTTCACCATGAGTTGAGCTATGCAGTCCATTTCTTCATCTAAGTAGGGACTTTTTCACATGTCACCAAGAGGGAATCTTGTGAGGAATCTACAATATTCTCAAGGAGCCCAGATTTGACCAAGGCAGAAATGGGTCGAGTTTATAGTCATTTTTCATGATTGTTCACAAGGAATTAAATGGTGCAATCCATTTCTTCAGTAGAGGTGTGAATTTCTAGACCATCCCTGAAAGTGGAGGTATAATATGTCCTTTGAAAATGTATACAATTTTGTATTTTCACTGAATATTAATGGAAGAGGTCTCCCCACATCGAACAGGGCTCAGAGACATAACCCACACTGGGTGAGCTTCGTTAAACTTGTTGTGCCTTTGTTTCTCATGGTTACCTTTTATTTCCGCTTCTTTTATGTAATATGTTTTCATGGTTGTTGTTGGACACCTAATCCTAAATGGGTTAGTGTGGAAGCCGAATGGACAAAAGGAGTCCAAGGGACCTTGGGATGTGAATACCAATGGTCACAACAATGTACTATAAATGTACTATAAATGTATATCAAATGTTAATAAAATTGTACTGCATGATTTATCTTTCCTATTTGTTCTCGTTCCCCATGTGTGTTTAACATGGTATCAGAGCTGGTACGTTCATAACCTTCTCAATATTGTGTAAGCCACTTGCTTTTGTGGCTAGTGTAAACCAAAGTTTCTATGTTTTAATGAGTTTTATGATGCGTGGCCTTCCATGAGTTTTATGGACTAATCAAGCTTAACATTTAGTTTTCTACATTTACTTGTTCACTTCTGTGCGTAATGATGATTATAGAGTCCTTTAGCCGTTCCATTTTATTGAGTGCACTCTGCATATGTAACGTTGGTTTTTCCTATTCTGGCTTGGGCATTTTATCTTTCCAAGGAAACTTAATGCTCATGTGCACCTGAGCTCTGCCAATTTGCTAACATTAATTATTTCCACCGCTCTGCTTCATTGAATCGTTTGCAGCTTGTCCCAATGAATTTGCATAGTCGAATCTAGTCTATGAACTGACCTCTCCAATTATTTCGAAAAGCATTGAAGATTGGATTGTTACATTTCCATACGCAACGTTTTGCTATCCCTTACCTGGTAGCAACGCTCCATATTCTGCTCTGTGTAGTCATCATAAAGCCTCATGCCAGTTACCAAACATTTCTTTTCAGTACTATCATCAGAACATCATATCATTCTGCTAAGTTCTATCTTATGCATAGTAATGTCTCAAGGAAACAGAAGGCTGCAGTTTTACCAAAACCCTACAAGCTTTACCGTGCGCAAATTAGCATCCATATCTCTCTTCATCTCATGGTTCTTGAAGGTATCATAATATCCGATGCCAATGTTCTTCTCGCAACGATCCTCTTTATACCATTCAATCTCTACCATAACACGTTGATTTAGGCTTAATTCAATAGCTAGCTTATCAACATTTCTGAGAAAACTGTCTTTAATGAAAATCACTTGAGAATTCTTGCTCTGAAACAAAACCCAGCCCCTGTGGTGAATTGCCAAATCAAAAGAGAGGATTCTGGGAGATTTTGGTTATATTTTGGGATTCGTTTTGACACTCTTGTTGCAGGTAGAAGACATAAGTTTTCATTGACAAGCTCTAATATGCTTTCAACCCTTGGTAGGGCATCAATTACAGGTCTGGTGGTGTTGAATCAACGAGGGATTATTCACATTTTTCTATGAAATTTTGTTTGAAGATCTGAAGTAGCTTCTTTCTTCTGTAATTTCGACCCTCACTTAGGGAACCAACTCAAACATATCAGATGCAATTTTTGTGTGGTTGAAGAGGCTCCAAAAGGATCAAAGGCTTTATACGAGCTCTTTGATATTCCACATCAAAACTCTGAAGAAACTACACTTATGTAGTTTGATTAATTGTGGATCCTTGACTATTGTTGAGAACAGAATAGATCAGATTTGTAGCTCTGATCCTTGATGCTTGCGGCTCACCTTAAGGTCTATTCATCAAGATTGGAAGATGTTGTGGACGAAGACTATTTGAAGGAACATAACTAACCAATATCTAATTCATCAAATGCTCTGAAGTCTCGCTCAGTTGAATGAACAAAATGACTTTGTGAGATTGCAAGAGGGTTTCATTTTGGAAAATTGCAATCCTTTTGTAAATTTGAAAGATCCTTTTAGGACCAGCAAAGGAAGGATCCTCATTATTTTGGCCCTATCTGACTTCAGACTTGTGGCTAAGTAGATTGGCACCTGAACTAATTATATGCATATTTTTCTAAAGATATACATTTTGCAATGAAGTTGACCTTACGAAGAAAACTATGAGGTGTATCCCTTTCGGTCAGTAAGAACCTATAAGGAAAAAGATATAGGCAACAAAGGTATTCATATGTTGTGTTGAATAGAGGCAACGATTCTTCAGAAAAAAGATGCCACATATGTTGATTGAGACATAAGCAGGTTATTTTTTGGTACAATAAGAAGGGCCTCCCAGTTACACATAGAAGTAATATTCTCACAGTGTTTTGTAACAATACCCTACAGCTGAAATGGTCATTTGTATCTTCAACACAGTGCTTCATCATTCATGTGCAGTGGCATTCAATACTTGTGTTGAATTGAACTATATCAAAGATACAGTTTCAAAATTTAAGGTATACAAGAGTAAGGTAGCTTCATCATCTTGTAGGGGTCATTATATCGTCTTCAGCAGTGCAATCACCAGTAAAGAGAGTGGCAAGATCAGAGAACACTGATTCGTACCCCAGTCAAGGCATATGAGCATTCAAGTCCTGTCCATGATAGTGTTATAATTATTGAAGTTTTGATAGCAAGTTTGCAGTTGCTATTGCCCCAGTTGTGTATTTAAAACTCATTATAGTGCATTGATTCCTTGATTCCACTGTTGCATAAAGAGTTTGGTGAGCTGATTGTAATCTCTTATGTTACACACTGATCATTTGTTGACATTTATAAAGGATATTGCAGTGACATTGAATTGTGAGTGATTGTTTCTTCTTCTTCACTGGTTGATAGTTGTGATCAGTTTCTTTAACGTATAAGATAATGAAGAAAATGACCAGACTTGATAATACATTAGAGTTGTTAAATACTCTGATACATTCCACTGTTGATGAGATGGTTAAGATCAACAAAACCTCTCTATTCAATATTAAAATATGTCTACAAAATGCACAAGAGAATATTGAGTTTTTGTAGCTTGAGACAAAGCTACAACAAGAAGAATTAAAGCAGTGGAGTCATCATTCTGAACCTGTTTCTGTTCAGAAGATTGAAACAAACTCCCATAAACAACAAGTTAATAATGTAGCAGTTGTACATGAAGATGCAGAAACTCAGTCTCCACTTCCCAAGTCCGTCATCAGACCTTGGGAACAGCTTGTCCACAACAAGCACAGAACCGGTCTTGGTTATGACAAGGACTTGTCCTTTCATATCCCAGACTACATAAAACCCATTCAGTTTCAGAGTGTTGGATTCATTCACGACAGTTCACCACCAGTTGTTCCAAACTCTACCCCTCTTCCACAGCAACAACAACAACAGATCATGAAATGCCAACACTGTGACCGAGTTGGCCATTTGAAAGATCATTGTTTTGATCTTCATCCATGTAAGCACTGTCATAAAACCAGTCATTCTTCACACAGATGCTTCAGAAATAATCATCCTGCAAGAACAAAGATTCATCTTTGATGGATCGCTGCTTGGCAATGGGCATCAATAGCTAAGAAGATATTCCAAACACATGTCAGAACTTGTTCCAGATTATTGAAAAGTCTTGCAGTTGAGTTTTCTCCATCCTCTCACCTTGTATCTAACAGGGGGGAAATGATGGTCATCTAGAATCTTCAAAGCCACATCAAGCAAGCCTGAGCCACAACCTGCCATACCAGTTTCAATGTTGTAGCCAGAGACAAAGATGCCCATGAACATGCCTTCAGTTGGCAATCTGGGACACTTCCTCTAGTAGAAGACTTCAGCTTCTTGCCAGTTTTGGAAGAGTTCTGGGAACAAAATTGAGAACACTTCCTCTAGCAGAAGACTCCAGCTTCTTTCCATTTTTGGAAGAGTTCCAGGAATTGCATTAAGCATTCCAGAGTTGTTGGTCATCCTTAAACCATCACAGGTTGAGACTTCCCTTTTCAG
>APFE031326813.1:0-11637 GCA_000404065.3 Pinus taeda | reverse complement strand
AAAAGGAGCAAAATGGACTTCTCTGGAGATCTAGGCAGAGAGGATTACCAAACCAATCGCAAAACTACAGAATACTTTTTACGATACGACAGTCAATCTTCTGGAATGCTATGATCAGTCCATTGTGATCGAAAGGGCGGCAGACACAGCTTCCTAGGGATAAAGGATGCATCCTATTGTGGTCTCCCAATATATACTTGACGGTACATGGGAGCACAAGTCCGTACTAGCACTTGCCGTCTCAGAGTGGAGGAATCACCCAACCAACACTGAAATCAATAGTTACCAAGTTTTACAATGCCAGAATACGTCTCTAGCCTAGACCTCTAGATGTTGTGCGTTAAGTTCCAAAGCTTTATTAGATTCATTAAATTTATTTTAAGTTGATCTTGCTTAACAATTTTCCTTTCAGGTTCACCGCGTGATGTGTATATAATTCCTAAAATGTAGTCTAAGATGATAAACAAACGTTTAATCTTCTTTCAGCAATGAAAATCCTAGCTACTAAGGAAAGAAAGTTAAGAATCTTTCTGCAAAGAGCACAGAGCACATGCTAAATGCACTGTCCTAAATCAAACGAAGCAGTCAAAATGCAAATGCACATCCATGTATTTGTTTTTAGCCTTCTTAATGTATGAATGATGATAAGAATGCTATGTGCAAATTTGAATTACTTTTAAAGTGAGAATACTCAACAATTTTCTTTTCAAAATGAAGTGAATGTAAGAGAGACACTTTTTGAAATGAAAATTGCTTTTCAACACTTTAAAAACTACTAATTCAAATCATATGCAATAGTAACAATATAATTGACTATCAAGAACAATGGGATTGTCTTCTAAAGCTGAAAATGATAGCTACGACACTTTCAGATCCAGAAACGATAGTTCGACTATGCTACTTTTTTAAAAGAGAACTGAAAATGACGCACAATACATAAAAAACACTTACAGTTCTTTGCACTAAGGAGGCGGAATAATGCAAGAGAAGGTGGTTTTCACAGAAGTACATTGACTACAGACAGTAAAACTCCTGAATAGGACTGAAAATAGTGAGAAAAAACCACAGTCTGAAGGTAAAGTTAACCTTCCCGGACCATCGCACCTGTTACACAGTGAAACCAGTATGCAACACACCTACTGCACTCGGGAAGTGCGATGCATACAGACTGCCTTGAAGGCGGGGTGCAATGGTACCAGTGTGAGACTTTAAACAAGTTTTCACTCATAGTTTGCAATTCAGTTCAGGGATCTAGGCCGAGTAAGTAATGTTCAGTGTATGTCAAACACAGGGGTGATCTAAAGAGGTTACTAGAGCCACCACTTAGGGCAATTAGATTGTTTGCAGATCTATTGTTTAATTCATAAACAAAACTCGGAGATAGACTAAAGCAGCATTGATCTACTTTGCATTTGTATAACAAATGCAGTTCGAAGGCTAGTTGGCTTGACTTCAGGCTCCGTTTGTAAGTTTATAAAAGAAACAAAGATAGATAGGCTAACAAACAATCTAGTTGTTCCTTAGTGGAGTTGCCATTTTGTTATCGGGAATAGTGTCCACTCAGATGCTGCTATTCCCACTAAGATGGGTGGCTATCTTAGAAGCAAACAGGTAAAGTCTACCTTCATTTTCCTTTGTGAAAATAGACAAGAGGAGAACCAAGAAGACCAACCTTAGTCTTGCGCTTGATTTCCTCTCCTTCTTGATAGAGCTTCACGGCTTCTTCTTCGTCTGCCCAGCTTCAAAGAGCACCTGTGGAATCACATCAACATACTACTATCGAAGAAACAAAGATCTATATTCAGAAATAACACAGGACCAGATGTGCGTTAACCATACAAATGCATATATAAACAAGTACACAAGAATATGGAGGAAAACTAGAATAGCTTTATTAAGATGAAAAGTAGCAAGAGGATTACAACCATATGTTCTGACCCAGCATCATCCTCCAGCTATAAAGCCCTTCTTCACCTCAAGCAAAGCTTAGATCACCCAACGCTATGAATATACACCAGAAAACCAACAACACTTATCTATAAGATACAAAATTTCAGCCTCTGGATCTCTGTGATGAGGGATCCATATATAGATGATTATAGAGAGGTGAGTCATCTTCTGGGGTCTTGATTAGTGTCTTCTCTCTGATAGTTCCTGCTTCCACTTGGTGAATGATGATCTCTTACTCATCCCTGATCAAAAATAGAGAGGCAAGTGTCAGAGGGGAAGCTTATGGAAGATTCCATGATCTTCCACCTTGCATTTTGTCCCTGCCATTTGTCCATTCCCGACCATCACACCCTACAGAGGAGCAATTCAATATGCATCGCACCTTGTACACTGGGAAGGTGATATGCATCACACCCTCTGCATTGGACTTTCAGTATGGTCTAGTTTTGACCATTTATGAGCAGTTTTCAGTGGAGCACTTTTGGGAGATGATATAATCAGCTGACCTTGTTCCTCTAGGCAGTGAAGCAACACTTTTAGGGAATCAGGAGCCCTCAGTTTATGGACATTTATGATTGGGGTTGAAGTGCCCAAAAATGACTATAACACTATGCCTCTAGGCCTTGCTCCAATGGGTAGGTCACTTTATTTATGTCAGCAAAAAAAAGGAGTACATTACAAATCTTTGACTCATAGAGAAACCCTCCTGCTAGAGTGGAATTGTTTCTCCTATAAAGAGACATTCTCCTTCAAAGAACTCTCACTCCTATGTTGAATCCATTTTACAAATAAATGATAGCACCAAAAGAAAATAACTATGTCAGTGAATGTGGCAACAACTCCTTGTACTCATTTTGAGATAGAAAAAGCAAACAAAAATTCAACTGCTTCATAATGAAGTGTGAAAATGGTCTTTCCTACAATCATACTAAGAATTAACTAAAAAATTGGTTTCTCTAATGAAGAAATAGTTGTTACAGATGCATCCAAAAGGATATAAAACCCTTGTGTAGGCCATTTCCATGCTCAACAAGCTCTCCATATGGCCTTAACATTGTTAGAAATTTTCTACATAACATAAATAATTACTAAGAGGAATAAATATAAAAATAACCATCGACAACCATAAACACATAAACACAAATGTTTATCCAGGAAAACCCCAAATCTGGGGAAAAACCCAACCTAATAAGATCTTATTAGCATTGTCCAAAACCCTAACCAATCTGATCAGGTGAGCATTCACCGCTCACCTCCAGGTCTTGCATTACAATGAAGTCCTTCCAGCCTTTTATAAGCTCCATTACATATAATACCACGAACAAAATACTATGGGTCCACAATACCATGTGCCCCAAAACCACCACTGTTTAACCTGGTCAACTTTGACTCTATCCCGAGTCAAGTTTACCTAACAATTCCCCCCTTAAACTTGACTTGGGGTTCCTTGACTAACTCCAGCCAAACCTGCTAAGTAAGACAATCCCGCTCACTCTATCTCTTACCCCCTTCAAAGTTTTCACCTGGGGTATTGTTAACCCGACATCCACCGTATCACCTAGGTCTAACCCAGACTTTACCGGTGGTCACCGAGGGGTACACATGCCATACCAAGTCTTACAGTAGTATGCCCATTTACATGCAATAATTTTGACTTCATTAAAATATTTTTTTTATTTATTACTGATGTGATTTTGATCCATCCTCTCTGAATTTGATTTGCTCAAAAAATTCTATCAAACCGCTCCAACTGCAAGCCAAATTTGATTCCAGCATCAGTGGCCTCATGTAGCAAAAAACGAACCATTTTCGAAGCCGGATGAACAATTTTCTTCTGCTGACCTTCTTTAAATAGCCACATGAATCCCGACAATTCGTCAACATGTTCCAAACCCGTAAATATCGCAAATGCACTGTGATCCCTGGCAGTTACGACACTATCTTCTACACATTCTCCTCGAGGTTCTTCCGCGTACGATTGTTCCACCATTATTTTCAGACCCAAATCTTGTAAAAAGGCTGCATTGATCTCATCAGGCACTATAGACCCTTGGCATCAAAGAATCCCTTTGAAGCCAATATCTGGCTCTGATACCAGTTGTTAGAAATTTACTACATAACATAAATAACTACTAAGAGGAATAAATATAAAAATAACCAGCAACAACCATAAACACATAAACACAAATGTTTATTTGGGAAAACCCCAAATACGAGGAAAAACCCAACCTAATAAGATCTTATTAGAAGTGGCCAAAACCCTGGCCAATCTGACCAGGTGAGCATTCACCGCTCACCTCCAGGTCTTGCATTACAATGAAGTCCTTCCAGCCCTTTATAAGCTCCATTACATATAATACCACGAGTAGAATACTATGGGTGCACAATACCATGTGCCCCAAAACCACCACTGTTTAACCTGGTCAACTTTGACTCTATCCCAAGTCAAGTTTACCTAACAAACATTATCTCTGTCTGCAACACAAAATGACTTGGATTTGCAAATTGTGAAACATATAGTGCTCAAATCACGAAAATAACTCTGTTGTGAAGTTCAAAACAACCAAAATCCCCTATGTAGATTATTCTTGTACTAAAGAAGACTTAAAAATACCAAGTTAGGCCTCTTTGTCCATTTTTTTGCTATCTGTCTTGCAAAATGACAAGACTGTCTATCTGGTGATGAAATCTCCCTTATAGAAGACCGTCGAGTGAAAAATTAACCTGGTATTGGTGGAATTCCCGCTGAAAATGGTGCATTTTTTCACCTCTTTAAAACACATGAATAACCTCTTAAGAGCCTCTTTTTAGCCCCCAAATGAGGTCATATTAATATATAGGACCACAGACTGGGCTAATCACCCACACTCGTTGGCTCCACTCTAGTGTGGTCATGTAGTCACAAATGATATCGGGGGTTCGGCTAACTACTCTCTTGGCGCTCGGTAATGTGGGAATAAATAAGAATATGGTTGGGGATTATCTCCCCACTCGTTCCACCTACATTGTGCATGTATGAGCTACTATGTTACCAGGGACTAGGGCCATGTGCCCTACCTCTCCCCCAAAATGCACTGAAATTCATATTGAGAGAAAAGTTGCCAAACCATATAGTTGAGAACTAATTCACAGTGTAACGATAGTGCACCCAGTTAGTTGGATAAAGGTTGTGGTGTTGATCCCCTCCAAGTAGGTTGGTCATCCCACTAAATTTTACACAGTTCTCTAGGGCCACGTCGCACCCTTCCATTAGGTCACATGGCACCTCTCAATTGGGCCACCTCAAAAGCAAATCGACGAACCAAATTTTGACACCTTAACTTGTATGGCATTGCTACATGGCATCACGGAATTTGACCATACTACCCACTGTACCTACCGAGTTAGCTACTAATGTCTGTGCCATCTCACTTATATGAGATGCCCAATGAGCAGCCCAATCAACCTTGTTTGTGAAAAAAATCACAATGCGATAACTTTCACATATGGTGCTGGATTGAGGCTATTCAAGCATCATTGTAATCAAAATGACAAATCTATGTTTTGCCACTCATTTCAGATCATTCTGAATACTTTTATTTTTCAGCATATTTTGATCCCTTGGATCATAAATGTTCTATGGAATAAAGCCCTGCAATGTACAAAAATCACTATCGGCATGTCATGGCTTATCCAGGGCTCCAATGTTTGAAGCTTGAGATGCTAAAATTCCTCCATTCAGTTGTGCCAAACTAGGTATTTGTCCTCCAACTCCACTGGAGTATTGTCTTGGAATAAAGTCTTAAGCATGCATATTGTCTTTTGTTTTTATGTTTTTATATATCACGACTAAAATATTAGCCCCGATCGACTTTGCAATGCATATCTGCCTCATATATATGATTTTTCAATGCAAAAGGAAAATTAAACAACATTTTTTACGGTTGAAAAAAACATGTAACACAATCCCTAAACCCTAATGTTTCTATTGTGAAACCATTGTTGTCATTAGTGACTGCCTTCATCATGAACTTTCATGTAAGCAAGTCTGCAGTTAGTATTTAGAGGAATCATAACATAACCAAGCTTAAATTTTGACATTATCTAGTTCCATACCTTTACCATAAAAATATCTTCTGGAAGCAACATGTCAATAATGTTTCACTCATGGAAATCCTACTTGTGCCAAATTTAATTTTCCAGGCAGAGATTTAGCTTACATTAGATTTTATGCAATCTATTTACTGGAGGGGCTCATCCTACATATATTATCCCATCAATTTAGGATCTTGTTCATATGGTATTACAATTGCTTTACATATTTGATGACAACAACATATCTATAATGGTCTCAGATTTCTGACTCAAGTATTTCCATGTGTATGGGCCTTATAGCAAGAGCTTTTATCAAGCATGGCTAAGAGACATTCATGAAATTTTTCATCAACAATACTATGGGCTGTCAACCAATCCACAATGATCAAAATTTCATATGACCCTAATGGAAAGAAATTTAATTTGGTTGTATTGGCCATGCTATAAGGTATGACTCAATCGAATTTGTCAGTCATCTAATGGACCCATTGTCTAGTAGAATATGCCATGATTCTTCATAGATTTTCATTAGAAATTCACGTTTTTCCATAATCTTTGGGCTGATATAATTTTAGTTAGAAACTCAATCAATCAAAATTTAGATTTGTAAAATATTGACCATACAATCCATTTGGACATATGCAACTTACTAGTCCTCTTATCTACTATCAAACACTGCATAAATCACGGGATGCTTTCTGGCACATCATTCATAGTTGCTACATATCGAACATTATATAGCTTGATATTTGTTCATTGTCACCAACGAATCTTTATCCACAACTCCAATGTTGAACAGGTCCCTTCGTGGACACTTTAGCTAGTTTATTATTACTGATAGCTATGGGTCATTGTTGATAAAAAAAAATACCTTCTTTGTAGAAGCACTAAACTTATATTTCTTTCCCCCTTATTTATATCCTAGTTCTTTTTCCCTTTTCCTTTTAAATTACCCCTATCTTTCTTCTTCAAATTATGTCTGACCTTAGTATTACGCTTACGTTGTTTCTAACAGCTCTTGGTCTTCCATATAACCTCCTCCAACATCCTTGGTTCATAAACTCTATTATATCATGATATGCAAGTGGTATCACAATAATATATCTCTCGGTCACAGTCCTTTCATCCTTGATATAAGGTACATACCTCACCGATTCCAAGAATCTTCTCGTGTACTCCTCAGGCATCATCTATCCCACCTTGTGTTCATAGAATTAATTGACCTTATTGTCATAATATTTTTTAGATACGTACTTCTCTAAGAAGTAAATTTCAAAATTCCTCCTTAATAGCTCCTTCTCTTTGATGTCTTTGATATTCTTCCTGTTAACACCCAGGTTGTTCCCTATGACTCCCAAGGGAATATGGCTGGGGTAACCACTAACCAATCTTTGGATTACAGCTTCTAGCCTAGCTGTAATCAGAGAGGGCTCTCTCTTTAAGTTTTGTCTCTGTTCTATGGAAATTTTAGGCTAGTTATGAAGTTAAGGTTTTTGGTTTATGTTTGGTTGGGGGGATGTCTTTTTGAAACTTTTAAAGTGTAGTTCCGCAGGTAAAATTAGTCCATTGGGAAATGGAGTCTGTGGCTGTTGGTTTCTTGAAATCCTGAGTTTGATGCAGCTGGAGTTACAGGGCCGTTTGGATACTTCATGAAACAAACTTTAAATTGTGATAATGGAGTGCAAATAGCCAGTGAAAAGCAGTTAAGATTTTTTCACTAAGCTGGGATGTGAGAAAGGGATGTATTCCTCAAGAGCAAACTTGAATTCCTGAAACAATAACCACTGTGATGGTATAGTGTGAAAGGGTAGCAGTTAAGAATTACGCTTTCATTACTATAACTGAAGAACAGATATTTAAAATAGCTTAGATTGAGTTCAGGGTAATCTGTGATTAAATCCTGGAACTATTCTTTTTCCTTGCTATTAACTGTTTAAACATAGGCAACATGAAAGAGATATGAAAGATGAAAAACACATAACAAAGAGTTACAAGAGAAACTTATTGTGTCATGAGATACGCAGGAATCCTGTAACTTTCAGCTAAACACCAGCAGAACATCAAACAACACAGAGCTTTGGAAATTCCATCATCCTTTGTATTACTTCTCTGAGAATTACAGTAAAAGAAGAGCAGAATAGATATGAGCAATCTATTACATCCAATGTCCAACCCCTGCTAACAAATGCGAGGGGGAATATATAGCAGTCTTATACAAAATATCTCAGGCATTGAGTCATCTGAGAGGTAAAAATATCTTCATTAACTCGTACAGATATTATAGATAAAAGTTATTACAATCTTTAATGAAACATTAAAGGCTCTTAACTCCTGTCAGAACAATTTGACCTTTGGAGCTCACGGAGTCGTTTGAGCGCTTTGTTATAACTGCTGAATGACGTGTCTGTGCAGCTCTGTCCTCATGTAGCTTCTCGGCCCTGTCACCTATGACTGCTAGTGCTGCTGTGGTGGCCGAATACTTTGTGCTGAGTTGGCTCAGCCTCTTTCTGCATACCTGCTAATGTGTCTTTATCTTTCTGTGTATGAAAACTTAAATATTTTCAAAAAAGCAATAACATAATTACTGACTTTGATTTAACAGTAATTGTATCAAATTATCCCACACATCCTGTGTAGGCAATTGATGCCTCAAAATTGACCCCATGGTCTCATCTACCTCTGTATACTTGTAGAAATGGGGAGGCTCATCAAACAAGTGTGTAATTTCATTCATAATAAAAAATAGACTTTCCACCCTGTTGAAGAGGGTCTATCCTGTTGCTGGTCCTGTTTCTGCTGATGTACTAGCTGTCTCTGCAATTTGATTTCCAGCAAAAGTGTTCACTCTCTTGGCATATTTTTGATGTGAGAGCACCTTTCCTGATGGCTGCAGCAAGCTAAGAAGACCCCTGTTCTGTAGTGCCATGAACCTGTTATGAAATTTGTTGATATCTGCTTGCATATCCTAGGTTCTTCTTTCCAGGGTCTGAACTAGGTTTCTCAGTGTGAGGACCCTTTTGATTAATGAAATGGTTTCAGTCCTGTTGCCAATTCCCATCTTGATGAGCTGGGAGCTTGTCCTGTAATTCAGCACATTTATCATTTTGGTGGCAATCTCAGGCATGTTTCCTAGAGATGCCCTTGCCCGTTGGATCTCTCTGTGTGCTTTTCCAATGAGAGTTATTTGCTCATGGATTGCCTCAATGTACTCCCACTGGTCTATGATGGAGTGGCCAATATTGGCCCACAGGACCCTCTTAAGCTCAGATGTCACCTTGTCTAGTGTGAGGTCCTTTTCTAGCTCAGTTATTCTCTTCTTGAGAGCCTTGACCTCCCTTTCTCTTTTGGCCACATTCTGCTTGGACTTGTCATATTTCTCATTAATTTTAGCCAGAGTGTCCTTGGCCTGATTTAACTCTGACATTTGAGCCTCCAAGGCCTGAATCTCAGTTCTCAGCTTTTGCATGTCAAGGCTTTCAGCTTGTTCTATTGTTGATGCTGAGATGGATGGTGCTGCCTGTTGTGTCTGCTGACTGGGAGGGGCAGTGGTTTGAGGAACTTCCTCTAGATTGACTGTTTCTGGAGGAGCTTGTGAAGTTTGCCCTGCCTCCTTTTGCTGCAATGCTGTCTGTAGGGTGGCCTCTGTCTCCTGCAGCCTCTCTTGAGTGTGGATGAGCTCTTTATATAATGTAATTAACATAGCAGCTGCATCCTTATCTTGTCTGAGCTGGGCAATCTCTTCTGTTTGTGGATGAAGAGTTGCTGGGATCTTTATCATTTTTCTCAATGCTGCCATATCAGCATCCCTCAGCTTCAGAATCTCCTGCACTGCCTTGACATCTTTTGGATCATGTCCAAGCTCTATAATGATTTCCTCTAGAGCTTTGATCCTATTGTCTTTTGCTTGAGAGGAAGCCCTTTCCAGCTCAAGTTGTGCAGTGGTGTTATTTAGGCTATTTTGCAGCCTATAGTTCACCAAGGTTTTATCTGCCAAGGTGGCATATACCATCTCACCCGTTTGTTTGTGCAATTCTATTTGATCCATTGTGTGGATGTCCTTGGACAGGACCTCAAGGTTGGTCCTGATATAATCTGCAGCTGACTGTGGTTGCTGCACTGCTGGTGTAAAATGGCTCATAATCATTTTTCCTTCATGTGCATCATACGCAGACATGAGTCTTTGCTGGTTTGTGGGAGCCATTTTCAATAAGTGGTTATATAACTGCATCCTCAAGGGTTCATTTCTCTTTTTAATGTCCTTGAATTGCTTCTTGATGCTCTTCTCGCCTTCCCTTTGCTGGCCTGAGGAGCTAACCTCTCCTCCTGCTGCCCTTTCTTGCTCTTGTTGGAAAGGGCTGGCTGAGGCCTCCATGCTGGGCAGGCCTGTACCTGAAGTCTACCCCATTGGCATTTCTTCTTCAGAGAAAGGGTTTAACCTTTACCTCTTCTCCCCTTGAGTTGGTGAGGTAGTAAGGGGGGTTTCTCTGTCCCTTTTCCTCTTTACATCCTCCCTTTGAGGGGTTTGGAGGACAGAAGAGTCAATCCTTGAATCTTGCCTGCGAGGTGCCATCTGTGTTTGCTGGTGCTGTGTGGCCATTGAGGCCTCTACTGTTTGTTCCCCCTGCCCTGGCTGCTCCTTTTGTGGTTGTGGTACCTGTTGGGGCTGTTGGACCTGTGCCTGCTGTACCTGTTGCTCCATTTCTTTTTCCTTGCCTTTGCTCTGAGCTTGGTTTGTAGTTTGGACTGCCTGTTGATGTGCTGTAGAGGATGAGGCAACTGCTCCTGCTTGAGGCCTTGGCAGAGAGAATACCTATGCAGGAAGTTCCAAGTCATCCAATTTCAGAAGATGTCTTCTTGCTCTCTCATTCAGTTCTTCTTGTGTGACCGGTTCCTCCAGTGTGCCCCTTTTTCCATTTTGGTTGGTTGGCATATTTTTCAATGTGGGGCAAACTTACATGGTCATAACTAGAGAGCTTATATTTGAGCCTTCTGAATGATATGGAGTGGTTGGGGTCATAGGGTTTCCAGAGGAAACTGGTCTTTAGGCCAAGGCTTTCTAGGTTTCTATCGGCCTCTTTCTATCCTTCCCTCTTGTTCAGAACAAGGTGGCCCAATTGATTTTTCACTTTCAGCTGTGCCTTCTTGCCCTTGCCTGCGAAGTGTATCATATCAGCATTCCCAAATTGGCTGAAGTATTCAAGGGAAAATAGTCTCATGGGCACATATTTGGGCAATCTGTATGGGGGTAACTCACACCCATATATTCTGATTACGGTTTAGTTTTGGTAAAAATACCAATCCCCAATGCTATACACTTTAGATAACTGCAGGATTCTCTGCATCTCATCAGTCAGTCTTGGAGGAGGCGAGCTCATGAACAAAGACATGGCTGGGTGAATGAAGAGGTCCATGAATTCATAGTAAGTGTATGGAGAGTAGGTTCTGCAATGAAACACTGAGGTCCAGTACCAGGGAAAATTTTAAGAACACCCCCTAAATTTATAAGTATAATAAATGGGCGAATCTTCATGGTATATAGGAAAAATGGAAGGCAATTTTATCAATAATATAATATGTATATATAATTTTTTGGCGAATCTCTCACCAGTCATG
>APFE031326804.1:41241-68491 GCA_000404065.3 Pinus taeda | reverse complement strand
GTAGCCCTCAATATTGCCCCCCTAAATGCCCCCTAGAGGCAACTGGATTGGCAGGACTTGGCAGACCTAGACTACCAAATCGCAGAGGACTCCCCATCAAGATGCAAGTTCCACATCCATCTGTTAAATGAGCTCAAAGCCAGACATAAATATGGGACAGATATTCTAGGCATTTGGGATTCCTTCCTCCCAATTTTTAAACTCCCTCAGGTCAACCAGTTCCCTGACCTGATTCACCTATGTGCTGTCTACTATGACCCCATGCAGAGGGCTGTGCTTGACCCCACAGGTGTAGTGGTATTCTATATGACCCCTGAGGCCATCAGAGAAATGCTGCAGTTCAAGACCCAAAAGAAATTGGTCCCTTTGTCCCTAATGGACTTGATCAACCAAGGAGCCAAGATATTAACAGATGCACAGATCCTGAAGCTAAATCAATTGTTTATTACAAACTCTGATACAGTGCTGCATCCTCCCATTTTTGATGGCTACCTCAATCAACTGGGTGTAGACCTTGCATATATGATTAGTTCAGTTTTGGGGTACAAGTCACTAGAATTCATTGAGGAAACTGTACTAGTAATGATGACAATGTTTTCCCCTGGCAAGACTCCCATCTGTTATGACTATGCTACATACATTTCAGATAAGATGCATGAGCAGTTTTTGCACTTGTCCAGAGAGAAGGTGTTCAGATACACCTCCTACATTTACCACCTCATCCTGTACTACCAACATGAGAAGTTCTCCTTTGAGATCAAGAGAACTGATGCGGCAGGCAATCCAAGGTCAGTGGTATACTGGACTTCAGTGTTTCACCTCAACATATACTCTCCGTATACATACACTAAGTTCATAGACCTCTTCATCCATCCAGCCATGTCTTTACTCTTAACTTCACCCCCTCCAAGACTGTCTGATGAGATGCAGAGGATTCTGCAGCTATCCAGTGCATACAGCATAGGGGATTGGTACTTCTACCAACACTATACTGTAATCAGAATCTATGGGTGTGAGTTGTGCCCATACAGATTGCCCAAGTTTGTGCCTATGAGACTGTTTTCCTTAGAATACTTCAGGCAATTTGGCAATGTTGATATGGTGCACTTTGCAGGAAAGGGTAAGAAGGCACAGCTGAAAGTAAGAAATCAATTGGGCCACCTTGTCTTAAACAAAAGAGAAGGCTGGAAAGAGGCCGACAGGAAACTAGAAGCCCTTGGCCTAAAACAAAGCTTCCTTTGGAAGCCTTATGACCCTAACATGTCCATATCCTTGAGAAGGCAGAAATTCAAGCTCTCCAGCTATGAACATGAGAGCATGCCCTACATTCAAAAACATGCCAACCAACCAAAATGGAGAAGGAACACGCTGGAAGAGCCAATTACTAAGGAAGAATTAGTTGAAAGGGCCAGAAGGCATTTATTGAAAATGGCTGACTTAGAATCTCCTTCTCAGGTACTTACTCTGCCAAAGCCTCAAGTAGGAGGAGCTGCTTCATCTTCTACAACACATCAAGGGGCAGTGCAAACCACAGGTCAAGAGCAAGGCAAGGGCCAGGAAAAGGCTATGGAAGAGCCACAAATACAAAAGGGTCAAGAACAACAACCCCAACAGGAACAACAGCAAAAAGACCAACAGGGTCAGGGGAAACAAACAGCAGAGGCCCAAATGGCCACCCAAGAACAGACAACACCAATGGCACCTCCAAGGCAGGATTCTAGGGTTGACTCTTCCATCCTCCAGACCCCTCTAAGGGAGGATGTAAACAGAAAAAGAGATAGGGAAACTCCCCTTACCTCATCACCAGAGAAGAGACAAAGATTAAATCCCTTCTCAGAAGAGGAAATGCCAAGCATGGAAGCCTCAGCCAGCTCCTTGCAGCAGGATCAAGACAGGACAGCATTAGGAGAAGTGAGCTCCTCATGACAGAAGAAAGGAGGAGAAACAAACATTAAACAACAGTTCAAAGATATCAAGAGAAGGGGTGAACCAATAAAGATTCAACTCTACAATCACCTGCTGAACATGGCTCCTACAAACCAACAAAGGCTCATGTCTACCTTTGATGCACAGGAGGGGAAAATGGTCATGAGCCACTTCACACCAACGGTGTAGCAACCACAATCAGCTACAGACTATATCAGGACCAATTTGGAGGTCCTAGCAAAAGACATCCACCCAATGGATCAAATTGAGCTCCATAAACAGATGGGTGAGATGGTCTATGCCACATTGGCTGATAAGACCCTGGTTAACTACAGGCTGCAAAATAGCTTGAACAATACTGCTGCACAACTTGAGTTGGAAAGGGCTTCCTCTCAAGCTAAGGACAATAGAATCAAAGCCTTGGAGGAGATTATAATAGAGTTTGGGCATGATCCCAAAGATGTTAAGGCAGTGCAAGAAGTCCTGAGGCTAAGGGATGCTGATATGGTAGCAATGAAAAAGAAATTAAAAATCCCACCAACTCTTCACCCACAAACAGAAGAGGTTGCCCAGCAGAGGCAAGAAAAGGATGCAGCTGCTCTACTAATGACATTATACAAGGAGCTCATCCAAACTCAAGAAAAGCTGCAGGAGTCAGAGGCCACATTAGAAGCAACATTGCAGCAGAAGGAGGCAGGGCAGACCTCACAGCCACCTACAGAAACAATAAACCTTGAGGAAACCCCTCAAGACACTACCCCTCCCAGCCAACAAGTGCAGGAAGAAGCCCCAGAAACCTCAGCACCAACTACCTCGGCACCAACAACAGAGCAGGCTGAAAGCCTGGACATGCAGAAGCTGAGGAAAGAGATTCAGGTCCTGGAGTCCCAGATGTCTGAGCTGAGCCAAGCCCAGGACAGTCTGGCAAAAATAAATGAAAAATATGACAAATCAAAACAAAATGTGGCTGAAAGAGAGAGGGAGGTAAAAGCCCTCAAAAAGAGGATTGTTGAGCTAGAAAAAGAGCTCACACTGGATAAAGTTACATCAGAGCTTAAAAGGGTCATCTGGGGCAATATTGGCCAGTCTATAACAGACCAGTGGGAGTATATTGAGGCCATATATGAGCATATAGCACTCATTGGAAGAGCACGCAAAGAAATACAAAGGGCAAGGGCAACTCTAGGCAGTATGCCTGAGATTGCCACCAGGATGATAGACGTGCTGAACTACAGGACAAGCTCCCAGCTTATAAAGATGGGGATTGGAAACAGGACAGAGACCATCTCCCTAATCAAAAGATTCCTGACATTAAGAAACCTGATTCAGACCCTGGAAAGAAGAACCCAGGACATGCGAGCAAATATAAATAAATTTCAGAACAGGTTTATGGCTTTACAGAACAGGGGGCTTCCTAGCCCATTGGATCCATCAGGAAAGTTACTCTCCCATGAGAAGTATGCTAAGAGAGTAAGCAATTTTGCAGCAACTCAGATTTCAGAGGCATCTAGTGCATCAACAGAAGCAGGCCCAGTAACAGGGCAGATTCTCTTTGATAGAGTAGATAATTTATTTTTTATTAGAAATGAAATTACACATTTATTTGATGAGCCCCCTCATTTTTATAAATATACAGAGGCTGATGAGACCATGGGGTCAATTTTGAAACATCAGTTACCTTCATCAGATGTCTGGGAAGAATTGATAAGATTACTGTTAAATCAAAGTCAGTCATCATAATTTTCCTCTTTGGAAATATTAAATTTTTCATACACAGGAAACTAAAGACACATCAGCAGGTATGCATAAAGAGGCTGAGCCAACTCAGCACAGGTACTCGGCCACAACAGCAGCATCAGCAGTCACAGGTGGCAGGGCCGAGCAGACACAGGAAGTTACAGCTGCACAGACACGTCATTCAGCAATTATGTCAAAGTGCCCAACCGACTCCGTGAGCCCCAAAGGTCAAGATTTTTCTGACAGGAGTTAAGAGCCTTTATAGTTCATTAAAGATTGCAATAACTTCTCATTTGCAATCTCTGAATGAGTTAGTGAAGATATTTTCCCTCTCAGATGACTCAATGCCTGAGATATTTTGTAATAGACTTCTATATATTCCCCCTCGCATTTGTTAGCAGGGGTTGGACTCTGGATGTAAGAAATCTCTTGATATCTATTCTGTAGCTCTTATATTGTAAATCTTCAGACAACTAATACAAAGGATGATGGGATTTCTAAAGCATTGTGTCTCTTGATGTCTTGCTGGTGTATGGCTGAATATTGCAGGATTCCTGCGTGTTTCATAGCTCAATAAGTTTTCTTGTTTCTCTCTGTTATATGTTTGCTATCTTTCATATATCATTCATGTTTTCCATATATTACATATCTAAATAGCAAGGAAACAGAATAGTCTCAGGATTTAATCACAGATTACCCTGACCTCAATCTAAGCTATTATAAATGTTTTCTTCAGTTATGGTAATGAAAGTGTAATTCTTAATTGCTACCTTTCACACTATATCAGCACAGTGATCTATTGTTTCAGGAATTCAGGTATTGCTCCTAAGTAATAGGTCCCTTTCTCACATCCCAACTTAGTAAAGAATTCTTAACTGCTCTTCACTGGTTGATTCACACATTCACCTTCACAATTTACAGATCTGAAGGAAGCAATAGCTACAGACCCCATTGCCCAATGGATTAATTCACCTGCAGATAACACTTCAAAACTATCAGAAACATCCTCCCAACCAAACAAACAATAAACAAACCTATACCTCATAACTAGCCTAAAATCTCCATAGAACAATGACAAACCTTACAGAGAGAGCCCTCTCTGATTACAGCTAGGCTAGAAGCTGTAATCCAAAGATTGGTTAGCGGTTACCTCAGAAGCCATTCCCTTGAGAGTCAAAGGGAACAACCTGAGTGATAACAGGTCCTTTTACAATCTTGGTAATGGACTCAACTTTGGGTTGAGGGATCTATAAGGGACCACTAGGTGTTGTAAGAGGCACAATGGACACTTTGGTTTTGGACTTGGTAGCTGACGAAGTGGAGGGCTTGTCATATTGTCACGACTGAGTTTGAAGGTTGAAATTGGAGGGGTTAACCTCATCAGAGTTCATCATTAGGATCTAGTAGTCATCGAGACTAGCAGGTTGGGGGAGGTGGGCTACTTGACCTAGTTGGGGTTGAGCAGCAACATCCTTGGTAAGGGAAAGAATTTGTGAGAACAGATGGTTGAGGTGGCACAAGATTTTGAAGCTATTGTTCACCTCAAGAAGTTTCTTGAGCTTCCCATAGTTGGCATATCTGGGGTAAAAGAGGACACTCATGTGTGTAGTGGCCATGTATACCACAACATGCATAAGGCTTGTTCATACGAATAGCCTTATTTTTCTTGGGTTGGATTCCCTGTTGCTGGTTCTTGGTGTTAGGTTGGTTCCCCTGGGATTCACTAGGCTGGTTACCTTGGTTACCCTGGTTACCCTTCCCCTTACTCTTTTTCTTCAAATTCTGGGGATTGATATTACTTTTCTACGCAAACACCTAACCTTGAGGGGGCGGTCGCTGTTGGGGTTGAGGATGCATGGGAGGCTATGACACTTGAGGGGTTGGAGCACCATGCTATGCATAAGAAGTAGAAACAGTTTTGTAGACAGGTTGGGGCCCTAGAAACATGTTGCTAGCAGGAGGGGCATAGATGTTGGAGGAACTGGTGCCTCCTTGCAGGTAGCCATAACTCAGATGAGAATATGGCGAAGAGTGTGAAATGGATAAAATGATATTGTTGGCAGCATGAGATGCCCCCAGTGCATTAGCATTTCCAGGATGAGGGAGGTCTGGAATAACATTATAGACATAACCTGATTGAACGTAAATCAGATCATATCTCAAAGCGGTCTGGAGAGCTTCTTCCTCGGTCTAAGGAAAATGGGACATGACATCTTTCCCGATGGAGGATAAAAGGCTCTTGAGAAACCAATCTAGATAAACACAATCTTCAAAAGGCAGGGCATGACATGTGCTCCTCCTTTGACGCCACTCTTGAACATGGCCAGAAAGGTGAGTCACGAAAATGGAATGATAGGCGGCGGGCTGGTCTACATACCATTTTGCAATGTCTCCAGTGAGCGTGCGTTGGAAGAGCCAAAGAAGAATGGAGTCATCGATTATGGAGTTGGAAGAACACCACATGTGGAAAGATCAAACATGGTTGGTAGGATCCTCGCTAGAAATACCCTCAAACTTTGGGATGTCTGAGGGAAGCTTAGTCGGCATAGAGGGCCAACAAACATCATGGTGTATGGGGTCATTTATCAACTAGTTAAGATCCAGTAGACTTAACCCAACCATAAAGGGGAGCATGGGGGATGGTGGAATGGTTCCTGAGACTGTTTTGCTTGATTTGACCACCAGTATAGCATTGGAGCCACCATGAGACTGGGGTCCTGCACCAGTTGTGGGTCCAGACATGGTGATGATATCTGGTTAAGGAGGTTCGAAATTAGATGAGGAATCAGAAGGACCAGGAGAAGAGTTGGAATGGGGACTTAGAGGGCTATGAACTCGAAGCCGACGGGGTGGAGTAATACGCCCAAGAGGAAACTAGGGGTGAAGGCCTAATAGTCTTCGCAATTGACGCCTTGCTGGTGCAATGATGGAAAGACAGATGGAACACAAAAAGGGTGAAGGGATATCAACAATATATCTTCTATCTCTGATGTGGTGAGATAAATTTATTATGTTTAATCTTGGCTTGGCGGTGTAAACCAAGCACCCTATGGTTAAGGTGTGCATGTGTGTGCAAGTGTATTAATTGATTAAGCCCAGATTGTGTTTTTAAAAAAATAAAAAACCTTGCTACAAATAAACTGAAATAAATAACAGAAAATAAACCACGAAAAAATTAACTAAACCCCACCCAAACTAGGTTTGCAAACACTATACTACTAGGTGGCTAAACCAATGGGAAATACACTAAAATGGTCAAGAGATATAAATGTCAGTGTGAGTCGGATCAAGTTACTCTAAGCTGCTGGAAAGTGGTGCAACAACAAAAAAAACCAGAGGGGAAGATCATTGCAAAAGGATAGGGAGATGGGTGAAACACCTAGGGAAACTGATGGGACCCTAAGGGAATGACTAAACAAGTCTGAATGTGAAAATATAGATAGTAGCAACCTATCTTATCTTATCTAAAACAAAAGGTTACAGATCTAGAAAACGTGGTTGAAAGTGCCGCAGAAACTCAGACTTCTCACTCAGGTTGTGGACTAGGCTCCTGTAGCTCTGGGAAGTCCTTCTCAAATGTTCTTGGAGAAGTTGCACACTCCTGTAACTGTTGTGTTTCATTTTTCCCTTTTTGTTGCTCATTTTGGTCTTCCTGTAGCACCTTTTGTTCTTCCTATAGCACACTCTATTTTTCCTGTAGCATGTTCTGTTTTTTATGTAGCTTCCCTTTTCCTTTTTATTGGAGTGTGGTAGGTGTCTTAGGTTGTTTATAGGAGGTTGATCTAGTGGTGGGCCTCCTTACATATCTATGGTAGTCTTTAATATGGTTTTTGGAGATGTGACCTCTCAAATTTCCTTGCAGTGGGACCTACCTCCTATTTTTTACTTGGGGACTCTTCAATTGTGATAATGGCCTCTATGGGAGTTTGAGGACTTCCTTGCTTAATCTTGTTGTTTTTCCTGGCTTTAAAATAGATTGGAGTTTGCCTTTGATTTTTCTTCTTGGGTTTGACTAGTGTGATCAAGGTAGCCAAGGTGGCTGTTACCTCTTTTTTAGTGGGTCCTAGAGACAAATGTGTTTTCTCTAGGGATATCCCTTCTTCACTAGATGCATTAGTTTTCTAAGTGTTTCGTTCTCCCTGTTTCTCCTCCTCTTCTTCTTCATCTTTCTATTTCTCTACTTCTTCATCTTGATCTGTGTATTTTTCTATTTTCTCTGCCTCTATCTCTCTTTCCTCTTCTTCCTCTTCTTCTTCTTCCTCTTCTGCCTTTACTTCTTATTTTTCTTCTTTCCCCTCTCTTCCTCTAGCATTAGAGGCTGGGGTCTCACTTGGTGTAAGGGTTTGAGTGTCAATGAAGGTCTCTCTATCCATATCCATGAATTTGGACCAGAGGACAGGGATCCTTATTTCATTCAAGGCATCTACCACTATCAGTTTGATGAGGCCATGATGGCCTAGGTGTTGGTGTTTTCCCTCTCTCACCTTTTGGCTCATGTCCCTGATGGACTATAGGAGTAAATATGGTACACTGAGTCTTTGTGCTAGGATAAATTCTTCTTGAAACTTTAGTTCATGGAGCGATCTAAAATGGTAGCCATAGACTACACTCAACCTTCCTTCACAGAAGATGAATTTTAGGATATGGTAGGCCACCTCATCCTAGGAATAGGGCATGACTTCTCTCCAAACTCCATTTTTATCTTCAATAGATTTTTCATCAGTAGTGATTTTGGGAAATGACACTACTAGTCTTGTACTTTCTTCTCCATTGGATCCCTAGGGGAAGGGTGGTCACTATACTATTTAGCTCAGGACTAATTGAAATATCTAATCCCCTCACCATAGTGGTGGCCTTCTTAAGAGTTTAGGGCCATTGAAAATTCATATGTAATTTTATCATCATATCCCTTCAGAATTTCAAAGAATCCTAACCACTGATGTCATATGAAAATGTCTAATACAGGAGGGTGATGATGAATTACTTTAGTGTCGATAGGCTCCCTTCTATTGAATCCTCTTCCCATTTATTTCCTCTATTTTCAACTAGGTTAACAAGGGATTCTTCCTCTAATAGCTCTGATGTGTAATTCAATGGAAGTAGAGGGTTGAAATTCCTAGTTAATGCCAAATTTTTGTATTACCTCTATTCTACAACTAGACAAGTTCTTTCAATTCATAAAATGAATGATATTTCCTCTAGAATTCAATGTTCATTAGCATACAAGATATGGATAGATGAATGAGAGGGTGCATTTAGTTTTACCATATGGCCTGAGATAAGTATAATTGGAGACCAAATCAACCCTTGGAAACGTTCTTTCACCCTTTGAGGCTTGCTTTAGCAATTTCTCAGGCTTCCTGTGGCATTTGTAGGCTTCTTGTAGCTTTCTGTAGCTTCCTATAAAAATGGAAAAGTAGGGTTCGACTCTCCTCGATTGCTCCCCAGACTCATCGTTACCTTGATTGTTTTTGAAATGAGTGTAGATGCAATAGAATTCAAGCCTGGGTACATTATATGCTACCTTTGCCCAGGGGTTGGAGCACTGTAATGACCTGACAGACACACGAGCTTTGCTTCCTTAGACTGTTGTCCTCACCGGGAGTAATCATTCCCTCATCCCTTTTAATCACCACCCACTCTGTATGATCTAATATTGACTAATGTGACACCTCCACGTTGCATGAGGGCTCATAAATCACTTTATGTTCATTGGCCAAGGGTGGAAAAGTTAATTGGCCACCTCCAGCTTATAAAAATACCTCTTCTCAACATTCATACATTTTTCATTACTTATACATAGGGAGGAGAAAATAGGTTTCCATACGTGTTCCTACCTCATGATTGATTGATGCAGGGGTGTGCATACTAGAGTGTTGGACCTTTGTACTATCAAAAAGGGAGTTGTCTTGCTATGTTTTTTTTTTGTTCCTATGTATATCTTCTTTGCTCCTCATGGTATTTGAGTGTTGTTGTTGTTATGTGTGAAGGTCCTTTGTTGATGTCTCAGGTTATACTATTGTTGTTTGAGAATATTTCTTGGAGTGGTAGAGAGCCTCATGAGGTTGTATCACCCACTCTACTTGATGGATCGAAAAAGCTAGGATTATGGCTTTTTTGTAATGGTTGAACTAGATGCTATAGGAGAGTCCTGTAGTAGCTCTTTTCTTATTTTCCAAGGTATTTTAACTGCATGGGAGTGATGAGAAATGGTGTAGAGGGTTTGGAGGATGATGCTAGGGTTCTGATTGAGTATTTAAGGTTTCTAAAAATGGAAAGGGTGTGCATTGTGCTTTTTTTTTCTTTTCTAGGATGAGACCAAGTAATGGGTTGGTTTTGAAAGATATTGACTTTTCTTGTGAACTAGGATGTATGAATGATGGATAGGTTATGTATCAAGGTGGGATAACCTCATTTACCATTAGCAAGGTCATGCTTTGTGGCCTTATCATTTGGATCCCGTATCTGTAGTTCTTAAAGATATTCCTATAGCACTAGAAGATCTTCTTGTAGAAATCCAAAGGGGCTAAAATTTTATTTTTGAGACACCAAGATGATGGAGAGTGGTGAGGACATGGGTTAGGATGGAGGATATGGAGTGGATGGAGGGAGAAGTGGATGGAATCTTGAGGATGCTAGCCCTGTAGCCCTGGAATTCGCCACTATCCTCAAACCTACAAAATGAGAAAAAATATTAACAAACATGTTATGGATCCATTTCCTAAGATTCTCCTTTTTTTTTAAGAGACAAACAAGCTCCCTAAGGAGAGGTTTTACACCTATATGCCGACACTAAGCACCTCAAGGGAGGTTTTAACCCAGGGATCTTTATCTTTTATTTTTATTTACTCATGGGAGGCCTCAGGGAGGTTTTCAACTGAAGACTTGGCCTCACATGCCTCATAAATGTTTTCATCCAGGCCTTTTAGTTTTTTTCATTCTGTCTGTTCCTTTTTTTCACAAAAAAATAGTATCTAAGAATGTTGTGACTTGGAAGCTATGACACTTCCAATCACATTAACCTCAATACTAATGGTGCTGATGAATTCTTCCTTAGACATAATCTTTCTATACACCTTCAATCTATAGCCATTAATAAGCAAGGGAATTCCTTCCTCATCAATGGTCTTGATTTGAACAACTCCATTATCATGGAATTTATTTATTACGTATGGGCCTAATCATCTTGTCATCAATTTTCCTTTGAAATCCTTGAACCTAGAGTATATAATAAGGCCCAATCCCCTTATTGAAAAACGATTTCCCCTATGTTGTTATCATGTCAGAGCTTCCTTTGCAATTCGATAACCTCAGTGTGTAGGACGGCCTACATTCTGAATTCATCCAAGCCATTTAATTGGATTAAACTCTCTTGCTGTGCTTTAGTGACATCTAAATCCAATTGGGTTTCAATTCTAAGTATTTTACCCAAACTCAATAGAGAGCATCGCTTTCTTTCCATAGACCAAATCATATGGGGTAAAAACAGTAGTTATTTTCCAAGTTGTGTTATAGGCCCAAGTAGCCTCGAATAATCTGTCTGCCCAATCATTCCTGCTACTACTCACAACCTTGGTGAGGATGCCCTCTAATGCTCTATTTTTGACCTCTACTTGTCCATTGTCCTCAGGATGATATGCAATAGATTTTTTGTGCTTGATATGATGTTGCCTTAACAGATTCTCGATCATATGTGATATGAATTGAGCTCCCTTATTGGTGACTATCTATATAGGATACCAAATTTTGTAGAACACATTCTACCTTAAGAACTAAAACACTTTCTCTTCTATTGCTACCTTGACAGCATTTGTCTTAGCCCACTTTATCAAATAATTAGTGCACACAATGATGTACTTTTATTGCCCCGATGGTGGATCAAAATGCCCAATTAAATCCATGCCCCACTTGTCAAATATCTCCAAATGCACTTGAGGTTGTAGGGGAATTTCATCCTTGGGTGTAGTTTTCCCCATCCTCTGGCACTGATCACATTTGCTGGTATACATTATTGCATCTTGGTGGAGAGTGAGCCAGTGATATCCAGCTTGTAGGGATTTGAAAGTTGTTCTCTTGGCAGAAAAATGACCTCCATAGGGCCCATAATGATAGGTTGAGAGGATGTCAAATACTTCCTCTTCCGAGACACATCTCCTCAAGAATTTATCTAGTCCTAGCTTGAACATATTGCCCCCAATTCAAGTGAAAGGGGCACTCTTCTTCACAATTCTGCTTTTCTCCCTAGATGAAAAATTTGGAGGAAATTTTGCAGCAACTGGGTAGTTTGACATCTCATGAAACCATGGAGAGAGAAATAACATATCAAATACGTGCTCATATGGAAGTTGATCATCAACCATCCCTTCATCATCTGCAGGTATACATAGAAAATATGAAACTACAATTTATTTTCCTGGCTTGTCCATGATAGTTAAATCAAAATGTTGAAACAAAAATAACCATCTAATAATTCTATCATTCACATCAGAATTTTTCATCAAGTATTTGGTAGCTTCATGGTCAGTATGCAAAAAATTTTGGTATCTAATGATGTAAGGTCTAAACTTTTTCAATGAATGTACAACAACTAGGAGTTCTTTCTCAGTCACAGTGTAGTTCAATTCAGCCTTAGACAATTTTTTTCTAATGAAGTAAATGGCATAAGGTAGCTTATCATCTATTTGGCCTAAAGTTTCCCCTACAAATTTTTCAGATGCATCTGCATGGATATGGAAAGGAAAAGTCTAGCTTGGGCCTCTAAGTATGGGTGCAATGGTTAATTTGTCTTTCATGATCTCTAGGTCCTCTTGGCATCTATCTGTCCAACAGAATTCTGAGTCCTTAGCCATCAATCCATACAATGGTGAGTCTACATTGCTGAAATCCTTGATAAATCTCCAATAATATCCAACTAAGTCAAAGAAACTTCTAACATCCCTCTCTTTTTGAGGAGTAGGGACCCTTTTCGTGATGGAAATTTTGTTTGGGTCCACTTGTATTCCCTCCTGAGATATTGAATGGCCAAGGACAAACCCTACATTAATTAATAATTCACACTTCTTAGGACTACAAGAGATTCATTTCAATGCACTTCTTTAGGACTTTTCCCAGCTTAGAGAGTGCCTCCAGGAATTCACACCCATAGGGAGTGAAATCATCCATGTAGATCTCTAAAGAGTCATGGGCCAAATCAGCAAAGATGCTCAGAACCACCCTTTGAAAAGTGGTAGGGGCATTACATAATCTGAAAGGAAGGACCCTATAAGAAAATGCACCCCAAGCAAAGGTGAATGTAGTTTTTTCTTGGTCCTCAGGGTTGATCTGGATCTAATTGTAACCACTGAATCCATCCAGAAAAGAGAAGAACTTCTTCCCTGGAAGGTTATCTAAAACTTAATCAATGAAAGGTAAAGGTAAATGGTCTTTCTTGGTGGCTTTGTCTACATCTCAGTAATCCAGACAAATCCTCCACCTCCCATTCTTCTTTGGGACCAAAATTAGAGGGGATAACCACTCACTATATGAGATGGGGTATATGAACCTTGCATCCAACAACTTTTGCAACTCTTTGTTTACTATGTCATTGAGGGTTGGGTTCATTCTCCTCGGAGGTTGGCCCATTGGTTTTCATCCCTCCTTGATGTAGATGTGATGAGTACAAATCTAAGGATGCACCCCTTTCATTTCATTGTATCTCCAAGAAAAGGCATCTAATTTCTCTCTCAACATTTTTTACAACTTCCCTTCTTGGTTGTCTAAGAGAGAGGGGTTAATATTCAAGCTTCTTGATGGACACAATTATACAATTTTGACATGTACAGGAATTGGTTCCACTACACATAACTTAGTCCAAGGATTACCCTCAGATTCCTTCACAAGCTCATCAAGAGGCATGGTATTTGGGGGTTGGTTATGGAGGATTTTTCAATGACATCATATTCATCGGGTTGCCCCCCTCCTATAAGAGCATCTAGGGTACACAATGGATTGGATTTTGTATGATACACTTCATCTTCCTCCTCCAACTCAAACCATAGGGGTAAGTCATGCTCAATGGATGTGTCAGCAGGAGGGTACAATACAATTTTTTTGAACAAATTCCCATTCTTAATAGTCATGTTTGCATCCCTACAACTTATGTAAGCATCGAAAGTGGCTAGCCATGTTCTTCCTGTTAGAAAATTATTTATTACATATTAATGAAACACATAAAATATTTTTCAGAAACATAAACACATAAAACAAGAGAGACAAAGATATATGTGGTTCACCCAATTTGGGCTATGTCCATGGAGAAACAGCCAATGCTTCTTTTTATATTATCCATCAAACTGAAGAGATACAACCTACAAAAAATCTGCTGTAATTCCCTCTTCGCTCTCACACAATCTCCTCTCTTTCTCACTCAGAATACAGGTCTACATAGACACACTACAATTTTCTCATATATAGAGAGGGGTTTCCTTCTAAGGAAAAAAACCCTCACTTAAACATAACTTATATCGTCAGATCTCCTTCTAATGAATGACCTATATTGACTACAAAATTACAACATTTTACAAGGCAATTTTACATCTATTTTTAGATTCGGGGGAACTGCCCCCAATCCCCCGCCGAGGGGGCTCCAAATAATTGTCGTCACCCACCTGGTGGCATAAATTTTATGGGTGATGTTGCCACCACATTACGAACTCGGGTCCAATCTGGTGATACCTCTAAATAAAGAAGATAATCAGGCTCGACACCCAACACTTCCAAGGATGAGAGGATAACCATTGAATTAGGTTTTGGGTTGGAGAACTATGAAGTCATTAGGATACTCCTAGGAGTCAATAGAGACCATTACATCCTCAAAACTCCCTTTAGAGCCACATTGGACCTATCTACAAGTTGCAATATTGTAGTGGTATTTCTAAAGGATCCTTGGAGTTTTAGCTTTAGCATGGTCTCTTTAGTCAGCACATTGATGGTGTTATGCCCCTATACCAATAGGTGTCATATTTCATGATTAACTTGATGAGCTCTATAATATGTTCATACCTTTCTTGTTCCAAAGGTTTTCCATATTTTCAAAAAATTAAAAAAATTTAAAAACGGAAAGAGGGTATATCCTAAAAGAAAAATAAAAGGGTAAAAAGAATAAAATGGTCAAAAAAGTGAAAGAAATGAACCCCAACAAAGAATAGACCAGGAAAGTGTGCAAGTCTAAATGCCACTACTTGTCCATTTTCTGTAATAAGCAATTGTGTGCAGCTTGTTAAACTTTTGCCACAATTTATGAAGAGTCAAACTATTTAAACTTGGTTCATTCATTTTTCAATTTCATGCCGTAGAATAGAGAATAAATATCTGACCAAACAGCGTAAAATTGGCGGATAAGTAGATAGGTAGAGTAAATAAAAAAGAGCTCAACAGTTTAATCTGAGCCCTTGGATGTAATAAGTACAGACTTAGGTAGGCTTGCCATGTAAATAAAAGAAGATTGATAAGGGTTTTCCAGTCTAAGTGCACCCAAATAAAGAAGGAAAAAATGCTAGGGTAAAGTAAGTAGGGTAGGTAGATGGTGTTGCAGAATGATACTTGTGATGGATCATGTCTCTAAATGTGTTAACTTTTACTTTTATCACAAGTGCAATGCAGACATTATACTTGATGCAACTCAAGCAAGACAAGGTTAAATAACTAACTTCCATTCGCATTTTTCCCTAAATATTTCACTAATTCACCCTAAGGTATTAAGGTCTTTGAAAATTAAAGGGGCTCAGAGCATTTCTCTGACTTTTGGAGGGACCGGACCCTCGGCCCAATGATTTGAGAGCCTAAGTACTTAGAATCATCCATAAACCATTCATTTGATTTCATAACTCATTTCCTAAGTAAAAATCCTACTTTACTTAGGAAAATACATAATATCACCTAAAAAACCCCTTTTCCCACTTTAAAGCCTAAGTTTAAATGTAAATATCTAACGTTTACTTAGTGCTCATTCTCATTTTTATCATATTAATTGGTAACCCATATTATATAAATCCTTTAGAAAAATTAACCCATTCCCGTATTATTTAACTATATAAAACCCCGACATTTTATATATCCCACCCCTAGTTGAATACAACCATAAACACTTTTAAAATAGGATTAATAGATTTATCCAAAATTTATTAATAGCCTAATCCCCCCGCTCCGCAAATTTGAATTAATTAACCCTTAAGGTTAATTAAGAACCACCCCCAACCAATTAGAATGCCCCTGATACAATTAAAATATGTTTATTATGTCGGGCCCGCTACAATAAACCCTCTGCCGTATTACCATTCCCGTCCACCGTCTGGTCACTTCCCCATCATCCGGCAGTTGACATTGATATCGTACCCCCCTGCTGACCGTGCTTTAACACGCAATCACCAGGCAGTTTTCCACCTGTACCTATGCCACGTGTCGCGCAGTCCATATGATCGCTCACCCCCAACCCAAAACCGCCCCGTCTCAAAAGCAGTGTGATTGCGTACCGCTTACTACCCTCCACAAATGACAAAATGTCACATCTCAGCTTTCGTCACCCGCCCGATAAATCCAAAAAAACCCCGCCAACCTTAGTTTTGTTAAATAAAACAAACAAGAGTTATTTTCACTATTATACGCTACGACCAGTGCTCCAATGCAAAACAACGTCCAAGTCAACTGTTCCAGCTTCCCAACCGCCACCTGATTAGAAAATCTATAGCAACACGCTTCGCAGCCTGTCATCCAACCTGCCATTGTACTGTTTACTTCCTTAATACATGTATTTATCCAATCTACCCTGCAACCCTGTAATTTCGGTTTTCTACCAAAAATTCTAGAGGAGAGGGCCAAATTCAATTCTGGAACAGTCTATGGTTTCCATAAAAAGTCCCCAAACCTGTTGTTTGGTCTATTTTCTCACAAAAAGTCTAATTTCCATTTTGAATCCACAAGAACCAAAGATGGAAACCCATATAGCCCTGAATGTCGCACCCATGAACACTCCTCACAAAGACTTAGATTATCTACCTCTGGCTGATAAAGATTTTCAGATAAAATACTTATCTGGTGATGGTAACCATCTTAAGGTCTTCTTCCAAGCCAGAGATAGTTATCTGAATAAGTTTGACATTTTTGGATTATGGGAATCTAACCTTCCCATGTATTTCCTCCCCTCAGTCCATGTTTTCCCAAACATAATTCATCAATGTTGTGCTAATTATGATCCCAACCATAGAGCTGTTATGTCCCCATTCCAAACTGTCCTTTTTCCCATAACTATTAAATCCATCAATGAAATGTTGCAATTCCACTCCAATCAGCCCCTCACTCCTATTTCCATGGGATATTTACTTGAAAAAGCATCTCAGTTGTCCCAATCAAAAGTGAGCCGTATTGGTCAAACCTTCATGTTACCAAAGCACTAGCCCAAAGGTCCACCTCCTTCTCTGTAGACTTTCTTCACTGAAATTGGAAGACTCATTGTTGATATGATAGCCCTAATTATGGGGTTTAATTCTAGTGAATATGTGGATGATATCACCCTAGTCTTATTATCAATCTTTACTCGAGGACAGCCCCCTGCTGTTAGATATGACTATGCCACCTATATTGCCAACAAAATCCATGATCAATTCTTTAATTTGCAAAGGGAAGGAGTTTTCAAATATACCTCTTTCATATACCATCTTATGTTATATCATCAGTCAGATAAATTTCCTTTCCCTGTCAAGAAACTGGACACCAAAGGAAATCCTAGGTCTGTTATCTTTTGGAGTTCAATCTTTCATAATACCAGTGAGCCTCCTTACACTTATAATGAGTTCATTGACTTATTTGTACATCTGGAAACCACTCTGTTGATAGGAGTTTCCCCTCCTAGGATTAATGGTGACATGAAGAAAATTCTCCAGCAGTACAGGATAGGTGACTGGTACCTATATAAAGATCACATAGAAATCAGGATGTATGGGTGTGAACTTTGCCCTTTTAAGTTACCCAAGTATGTTCCCATGAGATTATTTGCATTGGAGTATTTTAGACATATCATAAATGCAGATTTAGTCCATTTTTGTAGTGCAAAGAAGAAAGCTCAGCTAAGAATTAAGAACCAGCTAGGCCCTTTTGACATCAACTCTAGGGATGCATGGAAAGAAGCTGAAAAGATTTTAGAGGACCACCTTAAATTAAGAAAGAGTTTTAGGTGGGTACCATATGACCCCAACAGTTTTATATGTGACAAAAGGACAAAGAATAGGTTATCCCCTTATATACATCATAGGATCCCAGAAATTGAGCAGTTTGCAAACTTGGATGAATGGATAGAGGGGACCCTAGTAGAAGAGGTTAGTGAGTAGGTCAATATGGAAAATGCTATGAGAGATCTTGAGAAAACCCTTGAATTGGATTCTTTTGGGCAGGTACCATTCAAGTTGTCTCAAAAATCAGCAATTAGTACATCCACTGCTGGAACTTCTCAACAACCTCCACAGGAAGTCAACATACTAGCCACAGAAACATCCAAAGGTAAGGAAATAGAGACCACAGAACAACCTACAATGACATATCAGCCTGGAATTTCCAAAGAATAGGGTCAAGTGCCAACTCCTCCAGCCCAAACCAAAGTAGCAGAAAGTCCAATATTGTAAATCCTCTAAATGAGGAAAGAAATAAAAACAGGGACAGGGAAACCACTACCCCCACCAGTGGACCTACAAGATAGCCTGGGATAAAGAGGCAGAGACTGAATCCTCTTTCAGAAGAGGAAATTATTAAAGAAACTACAGATAGTCAAAGAGTAGAAAGGGTAGTTAGCCAACAAACTTCCCCATTGGAAGGAATATCCACTAGCTCACATAGGCAGGAGATAGAAAGACAACACAGTGTAGAAGTATCATCCACCAGGCCACAGAGTAAAGAGGCCTTAGATATCAAGAAGACATTCATAGAAATAAAAGCCAAAAATGATCCAATAAGACTTCAAATTTACAATCAGTATTTGAAAATGGCCCCAACAAACCAACAGAGATTGATGTCAGCCTATGAAATTCAAGAAGGCAAGATGATAATGAGCTATTTCAAGCCAAAGGTTCGGCAACCTCAAATAGCAGCAGATTATATCAGGACAAATTTGGAAGTCTTGGCAAAGGATATTAATCCTTTGGATCAGATTGAACTTCACAAGCAAACTGGAGAAATGGTCTACTCAACCTTAACTAGTAAAGAATTAATGGCTCACAAGCTACAAAATTATTTGGATAATACAACTACCCAACTAAACTTGGAGAAAGCCTCCTCCCTAGCCAAGGATAACAGAATAAAATCATTAGAAGAAATCATCATCGGATTGGGACATGATCCCAAAGATGTGAAAGGTGTCAAAGCACTAATCAAAAAGAAAGAAGAAGACATTGCTGCCCTAAGGAAACAGCTGAAGCTACCTCCTTCAAGGCATCCACAGACTGCTGAGGTTATAAAGCAGAAATATGATGAAGAGATGATGGATCTCCTCTTGAAACTCAATGAAAGATTAAATGACACAGAGCAGGCATTAGAAAAAGCACTGAAGGACAGGCAGGGAGAGTCAACCTCTCAGCCTCCTGATGTGATTCCCATAGTCTCAACAATAGTTCCTTCTACACTTGGAACAACATTAGCCCCAAATATCCCAGTAGCCATAGCAGAGGTGGTCACAGGTACATCAACAGCAAGAACAACACCAGGCAGCAGTGCCAATTTGAGCACAGAAGAACTGATAAAGGCAATGGAAGACATGAAACTGCAAGTTTCAGAATTAAGACAGGTAAAAGAACAGTTGGCTAAAATGGAAAGAGATTATAATATCTCAAAGATAAATGTTGTGGAAAAGACAAGGGAGATTAAAGAATTAGAAAATAAAGTAAAATCATTAGAAAAGGATCTCACTTTTGACAAGCATTTGGCAGAGATCAAGAAAATCCTTTGGGCCAACATCGTTCAATCCATAAATGATGTTTAGCCATCCATCCAAGTGATCTATGAACAAATTGATCTAGTGAAAGCATCATAGGGAGAAATTCAACAGAAAAAAGAACAATTAGGACAAATTCCAGATGAAGCCAACCGGCTTATACATTTTTTGAATAATAGGAATAAGGAACAACTGGAAGAACTTGGCATCTCAGACAAGACAAACACTATTTTGGAAATCAAAAGGGTGATAATCAAGAAAACTTTGATGCACAATCTAGAGAGAAGATGTCAGGATATGTAGGTGGAAATTAATTCTTTTATGGAGAAGTTCACTATTTTGTAGAATAAAGGGCTACCAAGTCCTTTGGTGATTAATGACCGATTAATGAAGCACATAGATTATGTAGATAAATTGAATAAGTATGCTGGCAATCAAGCTAGTTCATCAACAAGTGCATCAGGAATAAAAGCACTCCCCACAGGCTGAGTTCTCTATGACAACTTAGAGAACTTATTCTATGTTGAGCATGAGAGAAAGCACTTGTTACCAATCCTCCCTACCTTTTTCAGATACATAGAAACTGATAAGACTCTGAGGAAACTTCAAAAACACAGATTGCCAGAGCAAAAATGGTGGGAAGACATGTTGGAATTTTTGTAAATTTATCCCTAGTAAAATGTAAATTTTGGGCTATTTACCATAGTAAGATGAATAGAGATGAACAAAGATGAACAAGGGTCAAACAGGTCGAAGTGTATCAGAACAGGTAAAGAGTATCAGTCAAAACAGGGTAGCCAGCACAGAGTTACTGAAGAAGACAGCAGCAAGCCAAATAAAAGGGCCTGCCTCTAGCACACTTAGCAAGAAAAGGAACAGCACAACATTAGTTTACCTTTCTCCTATCTTCGAGACTAGTTGTCTCTATTTTCTTGTAAAATATGATTAGTCACCCTAGAATCTATCTCACTCTGTTATGAAATATTTTTCATAAATTTTTTGTATAAATACCCCCTCAATT
Organism: Pinus taeda; assembly: GCA_000404065.3. NCBI lineage: Eukaryota > Viridiplantae > Streptophyta > Pinopsida > Pinales > Pinaceae > Pinus > Pinus taeda. The sequence continues at coordinate 47,855 of APFE031326804.1, read as the reverse complement.
GGAGTATTGAGAGTGGATTCTTAGACATTGATGTAATATTGATTATTTTGGAATAAAGTGTTGTTAGACCAGCTTTTGTATGGCTTGCTAGATGAAGAATTGAAGCAAAGGACTTTCCACAGAATTCTTGAATCAAACACCAGATCAATAAGTCCTTTATATCTTGTGTTTTAAAGTTTTCCTTGTGTCTTATATCATCTATGTTTCATACCTGAATGATAAACGAAAAAGATTAATTCAGAATATTCTTGATTGCACTCTGTTTTCAATTGTTATTATTCTCTATGTTTTCTTCTGAATTAGAATAAACAATGAAATCTTAATTGTTCCCGTTTCCTAGTTCTTTCATTTTGATTATTTATTAAAGAATACTTAACTGCTCTTTAGTAGTAATCATCCAAGTTCCCTATTTAAATAGGTTGAAGGATTATTAACTGCCCTTCACCCATTTTTGAACCCATTCCATCTATTCCAAGTCATTATTTGTTCCCTGTTTGACCATCTTGCCCTATGAAACCATCCTTTGTCAAGAAACCAAGTCCAATTAAGCCATCTTCTTTGACTCCATTTGCCCAATGGCCTAAACTACTCAGTTTTACCCCTCTGCTATTGAATCTCACCACCCAAACTCAAACAAACTCCTAAAATTCATAACTAGCCTAATATCTTTCAAAACCAAGCTAAATCATAAAGAGAGAGCCCTCTCTGGATACAGATTGGCTAGATTCTATATCTAAAAGTTGGTTTGTGGTTACCTCGGACCCCTTTCCCCTTCTTACAACTTCGGGGAAAATCTGAGTGATAACAGATGGAAGCCCCAAGATCAATCAAGGTGTGAGGGTAAATGATGCCATCAATGTGTACATCTACAATTCTCCTAGAAGTTTAGTCTCTTCTGGGTGTACTGGTTAGGTGTTATAGGGATTAATGTATGGGTGTTTGTTGATGTAGAAAACCTTCAAGGATCTTCCTAGGATCCTCGACAAACAGTCAGATTAGCTGCAACTGTCACGAATATACATGCATATCTATGTTTAACAAACAAATATCAAAGCAAGAAGGGCTTATTACCTCGAGTATTAGTGTGGTGTTGCTGGAGAGCACAATGCAGCTAGGCGAAAGACCCCTAAGCCAGCTCCAGATCAAAACCTTCACATAGCAAGGACAAGCATAATATCACAACATACATCCTTGATAAAAAATGCATGAACATATAAAAGATATCTAGTTGCATATAACTAAGCCACTCATGCTATAATATATTAAATCAACATGTAAACGAGTTTATACTACCAACATCACGGAGTGGACAATGCAACTGCAGTTCTATATTGATGTAGAAAGAGTGATTACAACCATCAGTTGCATCAGCCTTCCCTTACCCCTACAACTCCTCTCTCTCACTCCCTTCTTAACCTCTTCTGATGCCTTAGTCTAAGACTTTGCTTGACATTCAAATAGGAAATCCTTTCAAATGTTTTGACCTCTTTCACAATGCCCCAAGCCTTGCATATATAACATCTAGATTTAGGGTTTCCAAGTCCTTCATGAGATCCATTAGGCAAAAGCAGTGATGTTTCTTGCTTTAGTGGTCTTTACTATTTTCATACTCCATCAAGAATTAGTAATTCCGCCAAACAGGTCAAGTTCTGATGTTTCCCTGCATTTATGAGCTAACGTAGGAGAGAATATATGGGTATTTTCTTATTCAATTCACTCCTTTTACCCATAGAAATTGATGTAGGTTCACTGACATTGTTCCCGAGGTAAGAACTAGAGTTACCCTAGTCACTAATGCACCCTTAAGCTTGTTGAGAAGCTTTGTAAAGAAGGTTTCTAGTGTCTAGACAATGTTAGCTTGACAACTGGGCCTGTGGACTTGGTCGGTCCTTCAGTCATGATGTCTTTGTCCTCTGAGTTGATGAGGAGGTCATTTTCCTGTATAACAGATGCCCCTAAAGTGTGAGATTAGAGGCTACGATGATGACCGAAATACTTTATATTTAACTGTCCCTTTCTGTGGAAAAACGAGAGAGAGGATCACAGCTTCGGGTGGTAGGGGAAACCTGATACAACATATATATATATATTATATATATATATATATATATATATATATATATATATATATATATATATATATATTATATATATATATATATATATATATATATATATATAACAACTAAAATCATGTCCTAAGTTGGGCATTCCCATGCTCAGTAGCTATGTCAGAGCGATTTTCTCATAAAAGAGATATGACAATGCTAGCCACTGATAAGCACAATGTGAAACTGGTTTCATAATAGGATCATTTTGATGAGCTGTCTCGAAAAAAAATAACCGCAACTTTGGAGAGGAAACAAGGCTGAGTGATGCAAGCCTCTACCCAAGGTCTTGATTTCTGCTTCACCAAACATCATAGATCAATACATGTGAATATATGCATTGATGTCGAACATGCATGAAATCATCTGATTACCAGTCAATAATGGAGACCATTAATAGACGCGAGGAAGGCCACCAATAATGGTGATGGTCTCCAAGATTCACAATACAATCTAGCGAGCGTGAAAAATGTGTTTGTCGTCGAACACTTGTAGAATTGTTTAACCAGGAGCCAATAATGAAAACTCCTGCTCAAACACAAGGTGACTTGCCATTGATGTCTACAAGTACTAAGGCACTGAAGTGTTTCTGGGTCTTCTTCCTAGATAGAGTGTTGAAGTCTAAGAGACATGTTGAAAGGTAGGCAATAAGGTGTTCTACATTAGTTGACACGAAACAGGACAAACATGATTTTTTTTTTAGGAATCTTTTGAACATTGGGTCAAAGTGATAGAGGGCATGATGGTAGGATATGATTGATGGGTTGATGGAGGAAACAGAAGAAAAAGGTTTTCCCTTGAACAATAGAAGGCACGACAATGGTTTTAACCATGCAGCACTAGACTCATGAACACCAAAGAGTGTTAGGATATAGAGATGAAAGAACATCGGGGTATATAGGCTAAAATTATAGGATGGTAAGATTCATATTGAGAGGTAGTCAGAAGGAAGTTTTATTTGAGGGAGTGCCATGTTCAAGGGAGTGACTGCTACCAAAAAACTATTTCAAAATATGGAACATAACGCAGCTGTATTGTCCAATTTCCCCATCTGATTAGTTTAGTGAGTCTAGATGGGTAAACTCATCAATCTTTTCATGTTTTAAGAGTCTTAAAAGGACCACAAAAAGAGTGACACCATGCCCTATCTGAGCAGCTTAATGAGTCCAGACAGGAAAACTCGTCGATCTTTTCAATTTTTAAGAGTCTGAAAAGGATCGTAAAAAGAGTGACTATATCCTTCATCTGTGTAATTTAATGAGTCTAGATGAGATAAATCGGTGGTCTTTTCATATTTAGAGAGTGTGAAAAGATCGTAAAGAATGACTCTAGGGTGGTCCCTTTGTCATAGTTGTTAATCGGCTGTGACAAAAGTTTAATCGTATACCCGGAACAATTCCTTTGTTGTGAGTTAATATACTGAGTCCGAATAAAGAGAAACCTATGCTCAATAGATGTTGGCCTCATTTTGTTATGAGTACGAGGAGACGGAGTAAAGTCGATTTTCGTCGTGAAATTTTAATGAGTCACGGGACGAGAAACTCTATAACTTCATCAAATTTTAACAAGTCAAATGAAGAAAACTCAGGGTATCTTTTTCAGTTTAGTGAGCGAGGAAAAAGAGGTAAAAGAACTGCTCATTCCTTCTTCGCAGATTTAATGAGCCCGAAGAAGGGAAAAACTCAAGGATTTTTCGATTTAAGAGCAAGAAATAGTCCCAAAAAAGAAAGCGCTCATATCACCGTCACAAATTTAATACATAATCAAGCTCTATCAATTCTATTAATGAGAGAAACCTTGCACTCCTCAACTCTCATGACACACCTTAACATGCTTTGGCACAAACTAACATTCCTTGGCACCTCACATGTCTTGGAACATCTTTGTACCTAGAACATATTTCCATGAGTAGGACACCCAAGCACATGTTGGCATGCCTTGTAGTCCCTAACATGCCCTGGAACACCTTGGCATAATATTGTATTGACATACATTAGAACTTGGCACACATTCGCACTTGGATTAGAACCTATTATTAGTGTGCCTTGCATGCCCCTTTAGAAAAAGACAAAGTCCAAACTTATTAACCCTCTTATGTGTTCATTTCCTTGAATTTTATCTTGTTTATTCCTTTTGTTGTCTTGAAACTCCTTGACGCATATTGGCATACTCTGGCACCTTGCACATCCTAGCATGTCTTAGCACTTGGCATGTTATGGCATGCCTTGGCACTATTTGGCACATGTTAGCACACCCCATAGCTACCTAACACACTCTAGCACTTCTTGACATGCCCTGATATTCCTTGGCATGCCTTACCAGTGCTTAACATACCTTGTCACTCCCTCCTTAGCATGACATCTAACACTCATTGACACTCCCTAGCACACCCTCATATTCATTCGCTTCCATGCATCTTGACCTAGTGCTCCCTTGTGTTGTCCTCATACTCTCTAACACTCCTCAGCATGCATTGGAACTCTTTATCACACCTTAACACTCTTAGACATGTTTTTCCACTTCATAGCACGCATCACACTCCCTGAAACACATTGGTACTTGGCACATGTTGGAACTTAGAAAGTCTTAGCTTGTTTGGCATGTGTTGAGATGACTTGGTATGCTTTGTCATGGTTTAATATTAAAGTTATTTGAGATCAATTATTGGGAAGTACATGAGAATCAATGGTGGAAGATTTAGCACTTACAATGCACTGATACTTGGCACTTGGCACCTATTGCCACCTAGTGTTGGGTTTCCTAGCATGCCCCTCATGGAAAAGGTAAATTTATGACTTATTAACCCTATTATGTGTTCATTTCCTTGTAGTTTAACTTGTTTCTCCATTTTTCTTCCTTGACAATACCTAACATGCATTGTCACACCCTTGCACATCTTGGTACGCGTTAGCACTTGACACATCTTAGCTTGTTTGACATGTCTTTACACTATTTGGCACATGTTAGCATTCCCTATAATTCCCTAACACACCTTGGCAGTCATGCCATCACAACTAGCATTACATTTTTCCATGACTTGGGAACCTTACATTCCATAGAAAACCTTGGCACTCCTTAGTTTTCATGCCCTCATAGATAGCCTTACTCTTTTTGCGACTAGGGAACCCAACCAATTCATTAGCGAAACAATATTGTGCCCAACCCAAAATCTCACTTTCTATGAAATTTCTTTGTCCATGACTTATCACAACCATAGGATTTCCTCCTTCAAGTCCTATTTTGAACTTCTCCTAAAATAATTCATCCTTGGGACAATTGGAATTCATTCACACTCCTTAGCACAAGCTCTTATTCATTAATTTCCAAGAATTTTTACCTAGTTATCCCTTGTGTTCCCCTGACACTCCCTAACACTCCTTAGCATCCATTGACATTGTCTGCCATGTGTTAGCATGCCTTTTCATTACCATGACACTCCTTAGCTATCATGCCCTCACAACAACCCTTACTTTTTTTGAGACTTGCAAACCCAACCAAGTCCTGCCTCGATTACAACAAGTTAACCAAGTTATAGTTACTACCATTGGAGTATGTTTTGTTTACCTAAGAACTGCCTATAACACATATTAAGCTACACATGTCCAATCTCAACTCATTCTACTTAACAAGTTACCATGTTAAGGCTCACGTCCAACCATGGGCATAAAACAACTGAGAAACACATTTTACATCTTGACATGCCATAACACCTGGCACATCTAACAATCCCTTAGAACTATGTGGCACATGTTAGCATCCCCTGCATTTCTTAGCATTCTTTGCACTCCGTAGCACACCCTAGCACTCCCTGACATGCCCTGGAACTCTAGCATGCCTTGGTACTACCTAGAATATAACCTTATAACTCCCTCCCTAGAGCACTTGGAACTCACTAACACTCCCTATCATACACTCTTATCTATTCATTTCCATGCATTTTGAAATAGTTCTCCCTTTTGCTTTTGTGGCACTCCCTAACATTCGCTAGCATGCATTAGCACACCCTGGCACCTTACACATCTTAGCATGCTTCCCTGACACTCTAGCATTCCTCGGAACTACCTAACATATCTTGTCACTCCCTCCTTACCAAACCTACAACTCACTAACACTCCCTATCACACACTCTTATTCATTCATTTCTGTGTATTTGAAACTAGTGATCCCTTTTGCTTCATTGGCACTCCATAAAACTCCCTGGCAAGCATTGGCACACCTTGACACCTGTCACATCTTGGCATGTTTCCCTGGCCTCTAGCATTCCTTAGTACTTCCTACCATACCTTATAGAAAATATTGTATATTCACAAGCTCATGCAATTTACTAAAGCACAGGACAAGAATCTACTTCTACCTTCAACCAGTGGAAGCCAATAGATCGATGAAAACAATAATTGATAAGAGGAAGATGTTATGAAACCAGCTCAAGAGAAAGATAGAAAAGATAGATCAACACCTTAGAATTCAGCCTCTTCGAGGGGGAAACCTCCTTTACATTACATAAAT
>APFE031326804.1:0-16123 GCA_000404065.3 Pinus taeda | reverse complement strand
AAGCAATTATGAGCACTTTCATTTTTTAGCTAAAACACTGATCCCTGATCAAATGGCTTCCAAGAGAGACGGATCACAAGACACTGACAGAAATGTAGTTGGAGCAACAGTTGAGCGAGTGTCCTCTAGTCTACCGATCTATGAAGATACCAAGTTGTTTCTAGACAGGGACATCAAGATCAAGCAGAAAAAGGTCAATGAAGCATTTCTATGTACTTTTGAGGAAGACCTCGAAGACCGTCAAGTGTATGTGAACATTCACAAGTCCGACTTGTACTAGATTGCATGTAGATACCCCGCGTTGCCATGCGTGGACATGATACACTGGATTGTCTCTCACATTGATATCGAGATGATGACCTTGAGCAGTTTCAGTGGGACAAAGCTTGCAACCTTCTGCACATGATATTATGATGAGATGTATTAGATGTCAAAGCCCGTGACTATTGTGAAGACTCCCTTCAGCTTACCCAATAGAAGTGCTAACTCCAAAGAAATTCTGAAGAACCGGGTAAAGGAGCCGACTCAATTCGGGTTGACACCCAACTAGATCTACAAAACGAAGATATTGTGGAAGGTATATAAATACTTGCTCATATTTGCATGTCGACTGTGTGGCCAAGAAAGCACGGAAACCTTCCCACAAAGTTGGGTGATCGTGATGGACCAATTGGCTAGAGAAGGAAAACCGTGTAACTGGTTCGACATGTTGGTTCAGTAGCTGAAGGAACAGGTGATGAAGGCTCGACAGTCACCCTCAGGTATGCATGCATAGATCTACATGTCCGCCTAAATCTTAGATGCAATCTGTGCCCGACAGGAGTTCCTAGGATTGGAGTGGGCATGGTCACTGGCGAAGACTGCTATGAACACATATTTCAAGTTGCTATCTGAATGCAGCTTCAGGGGAGTAATCACACAACTCTCTGATCATTTTGTCACCCTAGTTTACAAGATGATATTCGAACAGGATCCACCTTGCATGTCAAAGGAAGCAATGGAGGCACTGATAGACATTGTCGATTGGTATGCCTCACCGTCCGACACCTTCATCCAACTATTCAGTGTGGAGAAGCCTCTACATGTTCTACTAAAGTTTGCATTTGACATACTTGTGAGGCAGGAAGTAGCAAATCACATCTCGGCAGGACTGACAGCTAGACTTCATTGGAAGAAGAAGGCACCTTGGCCCATTCTTTCATTGCGGATTGGGTTATATGAGATAAGGAGTATCAAGCAAGTGGATGTTGAAGCAGAAGAGATGAAGAAGTACCCATTCGACCTGTAAAGTTACAATCCGTATGACCCACATTGCATTGTGAAAGATCACTGCATGAGAGTTCAGTTCAAATGGATCCATAGGGCATTTCATTGGACTGAGGAGTACCCATGGAGATATTGCTACAGTTTCTCCAGACCCAATAAATAGGCAGGCTTCATTGTGGAGTGGTTAGCGACGAAACATGAAGCAACATCCTGGAGAGCACCAACACCAGCAATAGCAGTAGCAGTAGGGGAAAGCATACTAGTGCGCGACAAGCACGAGATGAAGATTGTCGATCACATGGAGGAGGAGAAAAGATGCAAGTTCCAAGCAGATCCACTTGTAAAGAAAGCAGCTATGGCTATAGAGGCAAATAGGCACCAGCACGAAAAGTGAATCATGTGAAGGTAGAGAGAAAAGAGAAGAATGGAAGAAGCAGAGAAGGAGTTGCATGAGTTGAAGGAGCAACTCTGGAAGGAACAAGAGCTGCGCAAATAGGAGACGGAAGCGCAACAACAACAGATACATCAGGGGGTGCAACATGTGAAAATAGATGAAATAGTGCCTATACAGGTAGTGGACTTATCAGGTCAGCTGGACTTGGCCAAATAGGGTTAACCATCACAGGAGTAAGGCTTCACTCATGAGATAGAGCAAGAACTTCAACAGTTGGATGTAGACGTGGAGCAACAGGAGTTGGAATAGGACATCGACCTCATGCCTCACCACCAAGAGGTTGACTCACCCACTTCACTGCATCTAGGTGATAAGCAAGTCTCAAGTGACTAAGGAGGCACTAAGATCCTTGGTGATCAGCTGGAAGGAGAGATGCACAACATCTCATTCGACGAGTCTCAACATAGAGTTGTGCAGTCTTGCAGAGTGTCAACTCCGGAGGATCATACGTATCCTAAGCAAGTCGAAGAATGAGTGATTGCGACTGATGTGCGCAAACATCCGGCAACCTTGGTTGATGCAACAAGGGCGTATGTCAAAGCCACTCAAGTGTTTGCTTTCTAATAGGTGAGAGTGAGCGAATGGCAAAGAAACTATAGACGACCAAGCAAGGAGAAGAGTTGGTGACAACGCCCATGCGAACTGAACTGAAGAAGGCAATACTAGATGAAGTATTGTCCCTTGACCAGTTGAAGGCACGTATCCAGAGTTAGGTCCAGAACTATGTAGAGCTCCCATAGCTCATCACTAGCATACAGGTTTCCCATGCATGATTATTCAAGAGTATGGATGTTGTGGTGCACACACATGTGATCCCATCTATTGGGACTCTCACCTAGGCAAAGAAAAAGGAACAGGTCCGAATAGAGCTTAACTTGTACTTCGACGAGTTGATGTGCATTGCTACTAGCCCAGACTTGGCCATTAGTGTAGACATCATGCACAAATATGTTGATGGTCCATACACATTGAAGACAATGATGCACATGCTTTCAGAGGAGTTGGACAGAGGAGCCTGAGTAGTGTACCGAGATGCTATGGAGGCAAGAGTCATGCTCCACACAGATGTCATCGTGGAGCACATGGAGACCATCAAGGACTATTGATCTTGGCATCAATATGTTACTTTTTATCAGCATGAGGATGTTGAGGAGTTGGAATTCCATGGTTGTCTAAGTCAAAGTGATGTCTAGCATGGCTTGCTCAAGCCATTTTGTTTAACATGGGTACATGTGAATTGTAATGTAATGTATTATCAATTTTAAGTCAAGTGTTGATAGTTGGATGTAACAGTCATAGAGTAGATGAAGAGTCATGAGGATAGTTGAACTGTCATAAAGGGGAATGTGAAGGGTCACCCCACCCTTTGCTATAAATAGTCCCTCATAACTCATTGTATAGGCTTTCGGTAAGTCAAGCTTCTGATAAGGTTGTCTTGCACAGAGATTTTATAGTATTGTAACGAGCCTTGGCTTCTCCACTGCGCAGAGCTAGTACATCTCTTTGGAGGAGTAGGTGGTTGTGGCTATAATGTTCCGCTGTCGAGACTAATGGTTGGACATGGATGTATTGTATGAATAAAACTTACACTTCTTTATATAACAAGAGTGTTACAGATCCATTTGGGCAAATCAATCCCATCATCCAGATCGGTGTTTTTACGGTCCATCAAACCCTAATTTCAGTTGCTACATGCCCTAAACAACTCACCCATTTGAATGCCTCCTTCCCAAACATTTTCATGACATGAAGACATCTAGAAATGGCCTCTAGAGGGACCAGCGTAGGTAGGCCCATGTAAGGGTGTACTGCACAGTAGTTAAGTCCATGCCAGGGTGCTATGCAGAGCACTTAGGCTTCCTTTTACCTGCACTAGGAGAGATTGGGCGAAATTCACATAGGGTTTGGGGAATATTCTTATCTTTTGGAGTCATCTAGAAGGTTCCCACACTTATCAGCTCCTCTGAGATCAAAAATGGATGAGGAATGAGTTAAGGTGCATCCTATCCTCTCATCCCTTCCTCCATGGAACTAATTTTAAGTATGGAAGACCATCCAATGCCACCATTCATGACAAAACCTCCATCTTCCTATAAATTGACCACTCATCTAAGTGAGCAGGGGCTGGGTTATGTTGACTTATAAGGAGATAATGCTGCTATGAGATTTGGCTTTGAAGCAAGTATTATAATGCTACTATCATGCTTTTGATGTGATGTGGATGGGATCCAAGCTGAAGGAATGGCTTTGAATCGGACATCAATGGTTGTAATTCCTTCTTCTATCTAATAAAGTGTTTGAACCTTTCTCCCATATGTTTGTATTGTTTCATAATGCTTATATGTGTGAATTGTATCTGATTCGTTTCACTTATATTCAATAGATCGTGTGCTTTGATTGATTCTTTGTTTTCTATTGTGTTTACAGGTACTTCTCAAGCATATTAAGTACGGGAAGGAGCGATAGGATCAATACAAGGGAGATGAGAGGAAAGTGAAACTACAAGTAGGTCTTCTCATCTTCTCATCTTATCTATTGCTTATAGGAAAAGTCTAAAACACTTTAAACTATTTTTCTAGATACAACTAATTATCTAGGGAATTATTATTTATCCGTAGATACCAAATTCTCCAAAACAAATTGGTGACTCTACTGGGGAAGATCCTCTTTCCTAATGGCTTGTCCACCTCCTAGGACATTCTTGCAGACCTTATTTGTGTTCATAGATTGTAATTCATCTCTTTGCATTGAAAAAATGGTCAAAACTATGTCAAATTGCCTCTTGAAATGGTTCACTATCACCAGCGCAGGCTTGTAAGGGACACATTGCGCTGTAGAGAACCCCTGGCTTAGGGACAGTGCTCTGAAGCACACTGTCTCCCATTCAGGGCTGTGATGATCCTCCTAGGGTTAGTTTCCCACCTTTGGAAAGTGTTTTTTCCAACTTTTATCTATTTGTTTGTTTGTTGATTGATCAATGAATGTTATGTCTCAGAGAACAAGTTTCTATCTTATTGTCTAGCCCAACTTTGATTTGATTGATTAATGTTTCTTAATGTTTTCTTTGTCATTATCGATCGATAGTCAAAGTTAGAATATAGTTGATTAATCTCCATTTGAAAGAAAGTGTCGTAAAGTCTTCTCTTCCTTCGAATTAGAATGGTAGTAAAAGTCTTCGTTCTTATGAAAGATTGATTGTTTGTATGTGCATATTTCCTTTTGTTCATATTCACATTAAGGAAATTGAAAAGAAATAATGCATGTTGCATTGAAAAAGTTTGTGTGTGATCATAGGAATAGTGTAGGGAAATTGCATTAGATTGTGCTCTTTTCTCTTTGATCGAAAAAAATCTTATTGCTCTATCCCTAAGTAGCTAGGATTTTCATCGTTAAATTGAATGGAAAGAATGCTTATCATGATAGTTGCATTCCTAGGAATTTCCAGAATACATCACATGGTGAATTTGAAAGGCAAATTCCTAAGCAAGATCAACTTAAAATTAACATCAATTTACCTAATGGAGCATTGTCATTAACGAGAACATTTAGTGGTTCTAGGCTAGAGATATGTTCTAGTGTTGTAAAACAAAGCAGTTGTCGCTAACTTGTCTACAATACATCTCGAGTGTGATACTTCATTCCATGTACGTGACTATATCATAGCTCGTCCACATACATTCGAGTATATAGGGTGGTGTTACAGTACATAAAGTATATGGGAATGCTCTCACTGTGTAGTTTTGCATTAGACAACGCTTATACAGATTGGGCCTCCACATACCTTCGGGTATATATAGGAGGACAAATATAGATTGATATCCATCCTTAAGTAACTAAGTTGGCTGCCTTGTACACTGTGATACACCAAACACAGCATTTGGGGAGATTGCCTGCCCGTACTTCTTGGTTCACCAAGAGGTATTTTGTAGTTTACAGTTGCTTGGTAAACCTTTTGCCAAGTTTACCCCTTTTTGTTTATTTATTTTTTGATAATAAAATTTATCAGCAATCATGGAGGAACATCAACCTTTACCCTATCGTTCACGGAGAACAGCGAGCAAACCACCTTTGCCGCCTGAAACTACACCTATTCGTTCAAAGCATTCTCACTTAACTGAGTCAAGTACATCAAGAACTCCTAGTTCATCATATGAATTACCTGAGTCATCTATTTCAGTAAGTACTGAGATTCTAGTTACTCCAACCATTTCTAGTACATCTGTTTCTGAAGGATAATTTTCATAATTACCTGAGGACATTAGCACTTGTCCTAGTGAAACAGTAAGTGAAGTTGTTCAACAACAAGTTGATCCACAACTTGAAGTTCCTCAACAAGAAATCACTTCTGAAATTGAATTAGTTCAACCAGAAGTTAATCCAAAACCTATCACAGTTCAAACAGAAGTTAAATCTGAATCTGAAGTTGTTCATGAACCTCTTTCTGGAACTGTGGTTCATTTACCTGAACATTTGGACTTTGAATTTGAACATTCAGAAGTTTTTACTTTACCAGAAGACGATCAACTGGTTACCCCTCAGACATCCGTAACTACTGAAACTTCAACTTTTTCAACACCAGAAATCTTTTACGGACCAGACGGTGAAGTTATTCCACCAGGTTTAATTTCTATGGAGGGAGAATTGGAAGAAGATTCTACACCTAGAACCCCACTCCACTTTGGAGATGGGATTAATATTTACTCTCATACTCCTCATTTTACCACTCTGTTTGATCTTGCTTATTTTCAAGTACCTGTCGATTCTTTAGGAAAACTTTTGGGTCAGTTAACTATGGCTGAGCAACCGTCAACATCCCAGACTATATCATCTGATGTAGCTGCAACAGAACCTTTTGTTGCCACTTCTTTGATGTTTTCTACCACACCTGAGTCGCACCTATATGGTGAATCGTTTGTCCTGGTTGGTTACCAATCTTTGTCTGGAACCCACTCAGGGGTTGCTTCTACACCATGGTCATCACCCATGTCCTCAACCAAAATTCTACTTGGTTCTTCTCTAATGGGAACTCAACAGTTTGATCCTGCATATCAATATCAAGCTGGGAAATTTGGTCAACAAAAACCTATGTATCCATTAAATAATCATAGCTACCATATGGAGAGAAATATGCTTATTCACCTTATCCTTCCTATTCTAGAGGACCATCATATGGTAATATCCTGTAGTATTCAGGTCAACCTAGAATTCAAGTTTGTCAATGGAAGCCAACAATGCCAGTTCAACCAAGGCTTGTGTATCCAACACAACCAACGCAAACTGTGTCATCTATTCCTACTACACCTATTGTTACTACTGTACCATAGTCACAAGTTCAAACTGTTGTATCTCAACCAGTACAAACTAGTCCTTCTACCTCGCAACCTTAAGTTTTGGGTCAAGAATCTCAAGTTGCTCAAGTTTTTGTACAACAACCACTTTTTTTCGGGGTTCAACGGAAACCTCAGGTTAGTATACCCTTATCTAGATTGACCCAAGCTTACACTAGTATAGCTTATTCAAAACCTGGTCAACCTTTCGTTGCTGGGCAACAACAACCGTTAAATTCATACTATTGCATTCCCTCATAAGGGTGGAATCATAGTCATCGATCAGCTTGCCTTCTTTTACAATAGTTCATAGGCTACAGGAAGCATTCCATTGGTACACGAACCCCCATTGTTACTTCAAAGTGTTGGAGTGGGTCTCTTTAAAGATCCTTCCCTACTGGGTACTTTTACACTACCGTCATCATTTGATTTGGTAGAAGTAGCAAGAGTAGAGACTTGCAACATGATTTCCTCCACCTCATCTAATTTAAAGATGATTACCAATAGTTTTGAAATTGATAGTAATATTGAGGTAATGCCGCTAAGCCCCATTGAACTAGCATAGAAATCAATTTTTCGGGCTTGTGCGGGTAGACCGTTTGTTAGAATATGGTACTTCTTTAGATCTTTTCTCTCGTATACATTCTATGGATGAAGGAATCATCCAATCAATGATGATAGGAGAATAACCTTGGGAATATTATCATCATCGTTCCCATCTTCCAGATGACATCGAAGATTATTCAAATGAGCTAAACCACCCTTCAGTTGTTGATTTTCTTTCGAATTCAGTTTTCATAGACATAGTGGAATCTGAGCGATACCTGTCAAATATTGAAGAAATTATTTCTATTAATATTTCGACCAAGCCAAATGTTCTAGAGAACATTCATGTCGGAAAATCTTGTTCTCCATCATATCTCGATAGTTATCGTACTCTCTTTCGTGAATTTAGAGTTATATTTGCATGGTCTTACGAGGATATGTTGGGCATTGACTCTAGTACTGTTGAACACGAAATCAAAATGTACCTTGATGTCAAGCGAGTTCAACTGCGACTTCAATCTGTTCATCCAAAGAAAGCTTCTACAATTAAAGCAGAGGTTGAAAAACTTTTGTGGGCTGGTTTCCTTTACCTTGTACATCTTATTGACTGGGTTTCCAACCTTGTTCCTGTCATGAAGAAACAAGGGATAATTTGAGTGTGTGTCGATTATAAGGATGTAAATCAGGCATGTCCAAAAGATAATTATCCTACTCCTTTTATTGACCATATTATTGACGAATGTGCCGGATGCGAAATATTCTCATTTACGGATGGATTTTCCAGCTATAATCAAATCAATATCCATCCACAGGACCAATCAAAAACATCTTTTATTTGTCCATGGGGAAAATTTGCCTATAGGAAACTCCCTTTCGATTTGAAGAATGCAGGGGCCACATTTCAGAGGGCAATGAATTATGCCTTCCATGAAATCAAGCACATGGTTCAACCTTACCTTGATGATTTACCTACTCATTCACAAAAGCAGACTGATCACCCACAACATTTGAGAGTGATATTTTTACGGTGTTGATACTACAAGATACGACTCAATCCACACAAATATGTGTTTTGTGTTGGTTGTCATGGATTTATTGGATTTGTAGTGTCTAGAGAGGGGATTCGACTCGATCCATTAAAGGTTCAGACAATTCTTGATTTGCCTCCACCTTCAAATCTTTTACAGTTACAGAGACTCCAAGGGAAAGAAAACTTTCTGAGGAGGTTCATTCTTAATTACGTTGAGATGGCTAAAGGTTTTACATGTATTTTGAAAAAGGAGATACCATTCCATTGGGATCAGGTTGTGCTAGCCTCCTTTGATGCTCTTAAAGATACCTTTATTAGAGCTTTATTAATGTATTCTCCAAATTACCAAAAAGACTATTACTTGTATCTCGCCGCTGCAGATACAACCGTTGGCATGGTTTTAGTCAAGGAAGAAAATGGGATTGAACATCTGATTTATTATTTGATCCATAATCTTAATGATATAGAAAGTAAGTACTTTTATGTTGAAAAACTAGCTTTGGTAGCTATGCAAGCTGTTCAAAGATTTCGCCATTACAACTTGCTACAAAAAACAACTGTCATTTCAGATTGCAACCCTATGACATACATTTTGTCACGTCAATTGTTGGGGGGCAAATACTCAAAAAGGATAGTTATTTTATAGGAATTTCTTTTGGAATTCATCAATTCCAAATCAAAGAAATCTCTAGTTTTCGCAGAGTTACTTTGTGACCTTCCCTCAACCTCCATTGATTCAACATCTGAACCATCGATTTTGGATGATTCTTTGTTTCTAATATTATCGTCTGACCCGTGGTATGGAAATGTAGTGATCCATCTCCAGACCCAAACTTTCCAGCCTGATACCTCTCACTCGCAACAACGACGTGTTTGATACCAAGCCAAAGATTATGTGATCATTGGCAACACTCTTTATTGTTATGGTATCGATACGATTTTACGGAGGTGCCTCATGCATGAGGAAGTTGAGAAAGCATTGAATGATTACAATTCAGGTGCCTGTGGTGGACACTTATCTGGATATGAAACCGCACAGAGAATTCTCCGTGCTGGTTACTTATGGCCAACTATATTCAAAGATTGTATTATTACTGTCAGAAGTTGTCATGCATGCCAAATATATGACCGAAAAACTAGATTACTACCTACACCACTGCATCCAGTCGTTAATGTTGGCCCATTCGCCAAATTGGGCATTGACTTTATGACATGTAAACCCACCTTGGCCAGGGGGCCTGGGTATATTATAGTCGCCATTGACTATTTTACCAAATGGGTTGAGGCGATGCCAACATTAAACAACAGTGGCGAAATGACTGCTCTTTTATTTTTTAATCATGTGGTTTCCCAGTTTGGTGTACCAAAAGCCATAGTTACAGAACATGGGTTTTATTTTCGCAATAACATGATGGTTGAGTTGACTACTAAGTTAGGACTATCACATGTAATTCTACCCCTTATTACCTGCAAGTGAATGGACAAGTTGAGACCATCAACAAAGTCCTGAAGAGGATGTTGCAGAGAATGATAGGGGTTCATAAGTGAAACTGGCACTTAATCATATACTCTGCCTTATGGGAATATTGAACCTTGGTGAGAAATGCAACTGGATTCACACCATTTCAGTTGGTGTATGGTTTGGAAGCAATCTTACCGATACAATGCGAAATTTCATCGCTCAAACTCACGATTGACCTGTTACCTGACACTTCTGAAGAAGACGCGCGTTTCTTGGAATTAATCCATCTGGATGAAACCCGTCGTGATGCCACATTGGCTAACGAAGCGCATAACAAACATATTAAGGTGCAATGTGATAGAAATTTCAAGCCTCATATCTTCTCAGAAGGAGGTCTGATCTTGCTATACGATCAGGAAGCTGATAAACTTGGAGCAGGGAAATTCGAACCAATGTGGATCGGTCCTTATATTGTTAAGCGTTTTCTGGCAAAAGGTGCCTACGAGTTAGTAGATTATGATGGGATTCCATTGTCACAGCCCTAAAACTGGGTGTACCTCAAACGTTACTATGCTTGATTAAGTGTAGTAAAACTCACTGTATATATGCTTTCATTGCATGTGTGTGTGTGCATATTTTAGAGATTTTTATCTTGATAGTAATTCACTTTGCATTTGTTGCAGATGTTGGAGTCTTCGGAACCTTTTGTTGGTTATGCCGATGGTGCTAGCCGTAGTACGTAGAACTTGTCCTCTACAACATGGGCTATTTTCGCTCCAAGTGGTGAGTTAGTGAGTTTCCAAGGGATTTGTATCAGTCGATCGACGAACAACATCGCTGAGTATAGCGCATTGATTGAACTACTCTTTGATGCCATTTCACTTGGAATTTGCCGAATCATCGTTAGGCTGGACTTGCAACTCATTCTACTACAACTAAAAAACATTTATACTATCTGAAATCCAACAATTTTTTGTATGTTCCTTAGAGTTTGTATTTTGGAAAGACATTTTGAACACATTAAATATCAACATATTTCCAGAAATCTTAACACATTAACTGATTCTCTAGAAAATTATGTGTTAAATAGACATTTGCGACACATGTAAAAGTAATATTTTCAATTCACATCATCAGTTGAATAGGATTTCATATAACCAAAGAAAACTCTGAAAGTAAAATAGATAGGTGTTTTAAAAGTTTTAACAAAATTTGTGTGCAAGACACGCTTGGTCATCTGACCCAAAAAACTCAAAATGCATGAAAAACATCCTAAGTAGATCTAGTGGTTATCATGGTAACAGGTCACAACCCGTGCTATCATACGCAAAAGCCACCAATAGTGGGGCGTGTTAGCACTCAAATCTACCTTAGGCTGAAATAAGGTAAAACTCAAGGCTACATCAAACCACGCTCAGCCTCGTAGCTAGCCCTACGAGGACAGGAGAGGGCTCTCTCCAATCAATCTTGATAAAATGAGCAATAGGGTGCGAGATGACTCTAGAATGGGAACTGATTTTAGGCTAGTAAAGAGATAGGAAAGTTTGATTTTGATTTTTTGGGTTTTTTGTTAAATCAAAGGGAAAGGCAATTTCGGGTGCGGGGATGAGACACAGTTTTTGCAGAGGACCAGTTGGGGAAAGGAAGGCAGTTGTCTTGATTCTTTCAAAGAGAATGAACGGCTAGATCTGACTGGTGAGAAGTTAAGGAGAGCAAGAAGCTTCCAAGGATTCTCCTTAAACAGATGAAAACATGGAAAATCAAACAAACTTAAAGGCAGAGCATAACAGATTATGGATTCTACCTTAACACTTCATTTGTTCAATTGCAGAAGATGAGAGAAGGAAAATAATACACACAACAACATACAGATACTGAAAGAAGCACACCATCAACACATAAAGCCACATGGATCCCAAACAGTGCTGCAAAACCCTGGTCTTTCCTTTGCCAAAAATGCAGAAATGAATGTACAATAGAGTGTCAAGCCTTTCCCAAGAGTCCAACCCTGAAAATGAATTAGAAAATACATAATATAGGCAAGCGAACCCATTCCCTTGCCTCTAGGGGTCGAGCTCATCATCCTAGGAGCTGTTTCAACCAACTCTAAACAAAGCACTACAATCTAGGTAGTCAAAACAACTTGCCTCTATAAGGTAGGAAACTGATTCATTCATTAAATTTTCACTCTTTGGTGAATGAATCTTCTAGAACAAGTAACTAGGTGTCAAAATTACATCATGTTCAATCAATTACATCAAGAGAAGTCAAAAATTACATCAAGAAGTGAAACTGGTGAAAACTGGCCGAATTCCTAAGTTGGAAAGTGAAAAATTGACCAAAAACCTCTATGCGTAGCGCCCTGATCTCTATGCGTAGCGCACATTTCAGCCTGTTTTTGGGGCACTTCTTGACATCCAAATTGAGCTCATGATAGCTCGTTGGAAAGCCCTGGATGTCTACGTTCCACCCCAAGTAGAATGTTTCAATTTGGAGCTCATTTGTCCCTCCAAAACTGCATTCTCCCAGAAGTACTTCCTGATGTTGCAAAAGGTGGCAGCAAGGTGGTTTTCATGATGTTTTTAGGCCTTTTGATCATCCATAACTTGATGAAATGATTCGGAAATAACTGCGCATGCATACATTACCATGAAGAACCCAAAAATACAAAGTTTCCCTCCAGAAAGTGTCCCAATCAAAAGCGAGCGTGTCGATGCGCTACTCGTAGAGCTGAGAAAACTGTTTTTGGGACCAAAACATTTCAAAATGACAAAACTTTCTCCGAATTTGCTCAAATTTGGAGTGAAGACCCTCCATCATGTATCATGCCCAGCCAACGAAGCTTCGGCCAAAACTCGAAGTGGATCTAGCCTCTTTCGCCGTTTTAATGCTCTGCTCAACCTCCTTTTCAAAATCTTCATTTTCGCTTTGCCGACATGCATGCGAGCCCAATAGTGATGTTTCATGTGACAGAGCATGTCTTTGTCTCTATTGGCCTTCACCAGCAACTTCTCTAAGTGGATGTTGACCCTCTCAAGCGAAAACTCTCGGTTACCCTCTACCTCCTGCTTATAAACTGAATCTGTGTCTGACATGGCTTTGAAAACAAGATGTCTGCAATATGTATGTTGATATAGGTGTAGTGAAATCAAAAGTTCAATGTATGCTCAAAACCTAAACATGTTACATGTGTACCAAAGCATCATAGGAAACAAGCCACAGTGGTAATAGCTCTGTTCAAGTAGATTGGCATAAAATAGTCACTGCTTTGATCACAAGGGAATTTGACAAATGAGCAAAAAGTGTAATGTGCACCCTTTGCAATGTTGGCTAAAACTTTACAAATGAATATGGGACTGTATTTCACCAATGGAGAATGGGAAAATCTTCACCAAGCCACCCACATGTCTTTAAAAACCCTAAGGAATGATTTTGGTATGTGCATAGGGTTACACTTTTCTACACCTAACACATCAAATTTCCCACCTTAAACACACTACAAACATTTTAAAATTGACTGAGCAGCCATGAAAAACCTACTTGCAAGCTTTGGAGTCGATTTGGAAAGATATGGTCGCATTAAAAAAAGAAAATTTGGGGCTGTGACTGAGTGCGTAGCACCCAAACCCAATGCGTAGCACACACCTGTATGCGTAGCGCCTTTGTTTTTTTACACTGGCCAGTGAGGCCCAGTGCGTAGCGCACAGACCCAATGCGTAGCACATTTTATAAGAGGCGTTTCGAGGCCTTCCCGGTGTCAAAATCAGGTGCAGGATAGCTTGTTGGAAATGTCTCTGAGTCTACTTTCCACTACAATTGGAATTTTTCAATTTTGAGTTCATTTGCCTTATCAAAAAGCAAATCTTTCAAGACTGGTTAAAATGTGCCAAATGAGGCTGCCTCAAGGCAGAGTGCTATTGCAGTCAACTTTTGAATGCCTTCCTCAATTCCAAATTGAGCTCATGATAGCTCATTGGAAATATCGTTTTGTCTAGTTATCCTTTTACTTATCAAGAAAGGTATTTGGCCAACCAAGATAGGAGAAAAAATGATTTTCCCAAGGTCACGTCAGAGGTGCATCAATTCTCCCGAGGCGATTGTATTTTTGACATTTATCGAAAACCATTATACCTGTGTAAAAAGTGAAGGAGGTTTTTCTTCCTTGGCCTGTTGTGGACAAAAACTCTCTCAGTTTTCCCAAATTCATCTTTGATTGCTCAAAAACATCATTTGAGTAAAACCTATCCTGATGTGTGAAAAAAGGGATTTTGTCGAAATGAAGCAAAATGAAGGGGATAAGGGGCTTCTAAATTCTTGGGGAAATTTTTGGAAATAGGGAGGGATGTTAGGAAGTAGGAGAAAGTGGAATCTTGGAGATCGAGTGAGGGGAAGGGGTCCAAAAGGGCAAAACACAGGCCCAACCTAGAAAATTGCCAAGTTGTAGGAAGAAACTAGGGTTGGTGGAAAAATGAGGAATTTGGGGAATCGCAGTGATGGGAAGTGATTGATAAGGTACATGAAGGATAGGGGAAGGTGTATGAACATCTGGATACAAGTTTTGCTAATGATTTGACCATCTAAGAGAAATTAGCTTCAAAACCCTAGGAGAGGGAAACGACCTTACCTAGGCGCAACTGAAGCATGAACAAGGTGTAAAATGACCTAATGGAACCTGACATGATGATGACAACCCTATGAATGATGATAGACTCGGCTGAATAGTGACATAGACTGACACTTGGACAACTTTGAAAGGAGTGGAAGCAAACCCTAGACCTAATGCCTAGTGACCAAATTTTTCTTGAAGACTCACTGAAATGACAAAATTTGACTTTGACACTCTGAGACCATTTTGTAAGAGCATATTTGATCACTGGAGGAAGGCTGGAAAGACTAACACTAACATTGGCTTCAATGGAGATGGTAGCTCCTTGGAGGTGCCAAGAATGACAGATATTTGGGAGAGCTAGACAGTGCCTTCATCCATTGGGCAATGGAGTCAAAAACTCAAGCTGAAATGCATGACTGAAAACCTAGACAAACTAACTTAACAACAAGACTGAAAATTGATTCACGAATGACTCATAACTCAACTAAAAACTGACGCGATACTTAAACACAACCGACAAACTGAAAATGATGTTCAAAGGGGAGCTTATCCATCACAACCTACTCTAACAGTTTCATTCATCACCTGATCAAGTGAAATGAAACAATCAGTGCAACCAAGTAAGTATTCCATTTGTTGTTCGAATTTTCCGCAAGTGCTTACTTATGAACAATAAGAGAGAACTACTGAAAGGCAACTCCCATGATAACTTAGAAACAAATCTGTTGAATGATATGAATTCCCTATCCACCTCCAAAAACACTACATAAGGATCTTGAAATTCAAGCACACTGGAACTTAGCTCATCCAATGGATTACTTCTCTTTTCCTCATACCATGAATGCAAACTTTGATTTGAGCCTTGTGACGAGACCTCTGTTGAAAATGACAAAGAAATCGTCTGCCAGATCATGTTTGTATGAATACACGTTTCAAGCTCACATATAGTCAATGGAGAGAGACTTTGACTGCAAACCTCATCCAAAACATCAGCTATTGGATCATGAAAAACTTGAAAAGACTGCAACAACCCATTTTCTATTGGTTCCAATGTGATTACATGATTGCCTACATGTTGCTCATTCTTTACTGAAGATGTACTATGCAAATTTCCCTTCAAAAGCTGAAATGATTCAAAATAGAAAGGAAGAGAAACTTCTTGTATCATTTGATCATATGTGTCAGCTTCCATGCCGTCATCTACAACTTGACAATCAATGGCATTCGGGGGCTGCAAGTTGAATATGAGAAGTCTTGAACAAGGTTTTTATTGCCTTCAAGATGGTCTAGATCAAAACTTGTTGACATCTGATTTCTGATTGCATGGTAGTTATCTCTGATGAACTGAAACGAATCAAAACAAAAAGGCAAAGATCCTTCACTTACTTCAAACTTTGATGCACTTTCCTCATCATTGTCATAGCTGATA
>APFE031326786.1:0-12114 GCA_000404065.3 Pinus taeda | reverse complement strand
ATCTATTAGAAAAGTTTAAGATTGACATTCTTAGTACCCTTAGTTTGTAGTTGGAAAATTTAAAGATTAAAAAGAGAAATAGGAATATAATGTAGCTATTTCTATTTGATACTCTATATGAAAAAATAGAAAATTATTAAGGGAGTTCCCTTGAAATCAAATTGAATATTTTTCTATTTGTGTAGGGGAACATTCAAAAATGTATTTTCCCTCTTTACTTGGACTCAAGGAAGTTTATCAAGGAGAAAATGAAGAAATATAGAAACTTTGTATGCTTTCACTAAAGAGACCATGACAACCTTGAGAAACAGGTATACTTTCAAACCCCGCAACTCATTTTGTTCCATACTATTTAGGTTAGTAATATCCATCTCAAGTTTGGAATTTCACTACACCTTAGAAAACATGGCCTTAGAAGAAAGACCAAAGTCATCCTTGGAAACAAGTATGGTGAGGACCTAGCTATGGGAGCATGCAAGCTTACTCTTACCCTATACAACCACAACCTCAACACCATCCACAATAAGAATACCTTCCACAATTTCAACAAAAATGCTTTACATATCCCAAAAAAGTTGCATAACCTTAGAAATTACAACTTCTACCCACTCAACCTATAAAACCAACTCAACTACCTACTCAATTAATCCTAAATATATATAACATTGTAGCTCTTCTTGTTCTTAATAATACTGAGTTACAACACTTTCCCACATATCTAGTTACTAAATTAGGATTACAAGATATTCAATTAAGATCAAGAAAGGTGATTGATAAAAATAATGACTCTCCTGTAGTCACTAAGGAAGAATTAGAGGAAGAAACTATA
This sequence comes from Pinus taeda, assembly GCA_000404065.3. NCBI lineage: Eukaryota > Viridiplantae > Streptophyta > Pinopsida > Pinales > Pinaceae > Pinus > Pinus taeda. The sequence goes on along the minus strand of APFE031326786.1, from coordinate 11,285 downwards.
ATGTATGAGCATTTACTAGCCAAATCCATATTTGACCTTCTTAGGTCAATCCATTTACTAAAGGAAGTTGGTTTCCTTAATTTTATTAAATTGTGATATTTTCCTAGTTTTAAATATAGAAGGAATATCTATTGCTAGAGAGGATAGGATGAGTTCCATTTAGTTTCTCTGAAAAGGGATTGACTTAACCAAAGTAATAATTTGTAAGATCATCTAGAAAAATAGATTAAAGTCATTGAGTTGAGTGCGAGAGTTCTATGTATGATATTTTTTAATTGAAAAAGATATACAAGAGACTAGAAAGGAAAAGTGTGTGAGTGAGAAATCAGAGTGAAGATGTCTTAGAATATCAAGAGGATGAATGTGCATCCATTATTGTAATTTTATAATCATTCATCTTTCAATTAATATACAAGTTTGTATATTCCCTATTTGACCGTGAAAAATCATATTGTATTGAATGAAAACCATATTGGATTTCTTTATCTCTTCTAGAAAGAATCGATTGTTGCAGATAATTGATTCACATGTTCCATTTCAAGCTTCACAAATCCAAATCTAGGTCATAGTGAAATTTGATGTTTTCAGATTGGATCAAGCCCAAAAAGTTATAATGCAAAACTTTACCAAACTCTGGATTGTTTTTGAAGGTTTATTAATTAATGGGAACATGAAAAAACTATCACAGTTGTCCATATATCCAATTTAGTTATGCAATCGATAATATGGATCTAAAGAAATCTAGGAGCAAACAATATTCCAACCACAAGTTATAGGAATAAGCCAAATCTCATATTCTAGATTAGAGTAGATGATCTAGATTGGAGAAGGTATCAGGTCAAAAGAAATAGTTGGATCATAATTATAGAGAGAATCTGGTGATAAACCCTGATATTGCAACAAGAATGTTGCAAATCCCAAGGCTACCAACTCTAATTATCAATCCAAAGTTCATACAAACTTAAGAGGGGATGGCATTGTATGTGCAACAAACACGTTCCTCTTCCCAGTCTGACTCCCTTTGATGGAGGTGAAATAATTCAATGAAACAACATCAAATTATCAAAGATATTAGGTAAGTCACTAGTCATAATTTGCAAAAGGTAAATAACAATAAGCAAACCTATTCTACTTTTGTTGGAAAGTAAATGATAGTAAGAAAACCTATTCTATTTGAAAAAGTGTAAACCATAATGAAAACCAAGCAAATTTAATCTATCTTGCTAGAAAGGAAATGAAATTAAAGAATATATGTTCTATTTTTTAGTAAAGAAAAGACCTAGAGTGCTCTCATAGGAAGGAAATCATGCTTTTCTTAAAGTAAATAGTAGAAAGGAAATCTAGACTAATTGTATAAATCAATATTTAAGAAACAACCAATATAAAAGCTAAATGGAAACCTAACCAAGCCTCATCTCAACCAAATTGGTCTCAAAGAATTATTAGGCTATAAATATACATCTTTCATTAATTTATAATGAATCTGGGAAAGGGAAGAGCTTGAAAACAAACTATTGCAGGAAAGTTTTTGTTATTACAAGATCACTAGAGGAAACTTCCAACAAGTTTGTTTGTCAAGTTAACCTGCCAAATGACCAAGATAATCAAATACAAATACTGCAGGGTAATTTTTTTTATTAATTTAAATTTCTTAGGATTCAATACAAGTGAAATAAAATTGAAAGAGCTTCATTAGCACGTGCTACAATTCAACATAAATTTATTACTAAAAACCAGAAATGTCATAACATTGAACTAGTAAGCTAATCTAAGCACCCAAATTCCTAAGTTAATCAAGTGAAATGATATGGGTAGATTTTTTTATTAATTAGGATGTTTTTAGGCTTCAATAAAAGTGGAATCAGATTGAAATAATCTCATTAACACATGCTAAAATTTAGCAGAAATTTATTACTGTTTTTCTACACGATACTTTAAAAAAATGCCAGAATTGTGAACTAGTTAACCAATCCAAGTAGCTGAATGATGAATATGACTTTTCAGAGTTGTTCTAAGGATGTATCATAATTGTAACTATATAAATGACCTATAAAAACACTTATTTTAATCATTTAACCAATCTAACCTACGAAAAATGAAGCATGAATATTAAGTGCAGAAATAGGAAATGCAAGAATAAGAAATGTAGGTGAACAAAATATTCAAAGAAGATAAATATATTGTACATCAGGGCTTTGAGGCCCTTGGGATGGCCAAGCCAAAGGATACTTAGAGTCCTATGAAGGAGACCAAGCCTTAGAAGCTAAAAATAACACCAAACTTCATTATTAGAGTCAATTCAAGTACATCCTTGCTAGACATGAAAGTACAACTGCTAAATAACAAGTTTTATTCACAAGGATAAAAACCCCATGCCCCTATAGGCTAATTCAAATTGGTACTTATAAAAATTCATGGGGAAGAATTCTCCTTGAAAGGAGGAAAATTTTACCTCCAAAATCCCTCAAAAAGGATCTGGTTCCCAATAATAAGAATCTTCATTAAATGTTGAGTTCTTGCTTCTCATGTAGCAGGGAATACATACCTATATTTCCTCAATTATTGGAGCTCCATAATATGTCAGGAATCCCATGATATCCTATTTATTTATTGGTTTATCTTGTAGCATCTCGTGGTAGGGAGAAAGTCCCTAAATTCTCTAATTCTATAGATCTTTGGAGTTTTCTCAATATTCTTTCAATATTTTGTAAAATAAATAATATTAGGAACATAATAAGAAATTATCTCTAAATCTTCCTAAGAACTTATTAAAGATAAGAAAATATTATTAAGTGTTGAAGGAGAGATTCAATATAGTCTTTATGTGCCTAGGAAAGGTTAGACGAGCCTTAATTTGTATCTAATTTGGAGGTCCATCATACCCCCTACTGAAATTGTTGCTTACCCTCTGAGCAACGTACTCATATTATTTTCTTCATTCATTTCCATAATGGTTTGTTTGACATGTAGGTGCCCCTGCTAGATTAAAGCCTTTGTTTCCATTTCCTTGTGTATTATAGGGTCTTCTACTTCCTCCTTTCACTCCTTTGCTAGTCTTATTAGTGTGTGAATGTCCTTGTAAGGCTCTCTATCTATGTTGCTTGAAATTCAGTTTGAACCTTTGATCATGCTAAATGAAACTCAAACAAATCTATTTAATCTATTATTGTCTCAATTTTTTCTCTCTACCTATACCTTTTTCTTTTATCTTCCTCAATTTCTTGCTTTATTTTTGTTGTTGTTTTTGCTTTTGTTTTCTTCTTCTGTCTCTTCCTTTTGTAAATGTGTTTTGGTTTCTTCTACTATAGGAGTTTAGGGTTTCTTGTGACAACATGGAATCTTGTAGCATAGGAAAATGCATAGTATTTTCAAGGAGAGAATACGATAGGAAGGTTAACCAATTATATCATGCAATTTTTCACCATTTGTCACACTAAAAAGAATAATCAAACCACCCAACCATTGTATTGTTTGAATTTAGACTGTATAGTGCATAGTTGTTTTCCTTTGATATCTAATATATTTTGAACACTTTTTTCAAATGTAAGTGGAAATAATTTTTGACTTACATTTCTTCTAAATATTCCCTTGCTTTTCAAGTCGTTTGAGGCTTTGGTGGCTATTTTGGTAGAAGCGTCTTCCTGTAGCAATTTGTTTGTCTCCTATAACAATTTCTTTAATATCCTATAGTAGTCTATAACATTCCTGAAGCAACCTATATTTCCCTTGTAGCAGCGCTTGTAGGTTGTTCTACCAACCAATTTTCATGTCGAGAGGTGGTTGGTCCACCATTTTGTTTTAAATATTCTTCTCTAAATTTTATTTTAAACAACATTGCATGCAAAATTTTGAGTTAAGTGAGCTAGCCCCACCCATATTTTTTCTTTTTCTTAATAATATTGCATGCAAAATAATCTTGGAGTGCTTTGAGTTAACTAAATTCCCCCCCACCTACCCCTTCACACTCCTTGTCCTCTATCATGACTAAATGATAATAACCCACTTCCTCGAGTCTCTTTCTCTTTTGTCTCATTTATATCCCATACATGTGGGTGTCCTTTCAAGAAAAGTTAAGTTATCTACTAGATAAGGCTGAGGCTTCTTTGCTACTAAATTTGGCTATAAAAATCTTTCCTTCTCACACTTTTAATTTTTTCTCAAGCTAGAATAGGTTTGAAGGATAAGGTTCGAGAGTTGCATACCTGTGCCCTACATGGTTATGCTCTTTGTTGATGGTTTTGTAGCTAGTGATCTGATTGATTGATGTTTGCATGAGGCTGCCAAAGCATTGATTTGGTTGTTTGAAACTCCTTCTAATGGTACTAAGGTGGATGGTAATGATATTTGTAAACTTTAGTAGTCTTTGGGAATTCTTTTGTGATGTTTTTTCATTGCTGATGGAAGTTCCATGATTTAGGTGATCAAAATAAAGGTGCCACCATAGATTATATTGTAGGTTTTAACCCTCTACAAAAATTACATGCAAATGAATTCTTAAAACAGAAAAATATAACAATGAGAACATAAAACAAATATAAAAAAATATTTTCCCCTGAGTCCCAAAACTGGGACTACCAGATTGATTTTTCATTATATTCCTTTCAATGTTACAATACATATATATATACATGCTGAAGAATTCATAAACCCCAATTCATTAAACTTGGGTTAGAACATAACTATAGTTCCCTTGATCGGATCTAAAAAATACCATGGGACGCAAACCATCATGCCCAAAACCATGTGCAAACCCCACACAAAAAACCATGGGTAGGTATGCCCACCATATTTGGGTCTGCCCCCATCCTTGGGTCCACCCAACTATTATTGGGTTATCGTGCGAAAGTAGTCATGGAAAGAATACAACACATACCCAATGTAGATGCTACAGTTGCTGTTGATCAAATATTCTATACCAGTTTGTAAGGGATCATGTAGCTATTCAGGACTAGTGTTCGAGTCTCCTAAAGCTTCATTGGGTTAAAATTTCTTGGTTTGATGCTTCAAATTTGATCTTGTAAAGTTTATGTATGCTTCTATAAGACTATGTGTCTTTCTATACAATGACACAGACCACTTAGGATCATAATTCTCTCCAAGTTTTTTTTCCAAAAAGCTTGAAAATTCATGAAAAAGTTGTTGATCATGGATAAAGAGATCTTTTGTGATGGAAAAGGTGAAAAATAGATGAAGGTCAATGATTTTGGTGAAGGTAAATGGGAATAAAGGTGGAAAAAGTGTCAACTAGAGTAGTGGATGGATGATAGGGATCTTGTGGGCCCCTTCCAATTGAATCCACCTTCCATAGCCTCAACACAAATTTTTTCAAAGGAGAACAAGCAATTAACTCTCTCTACTACAGGGTTTTAGAAATTTTTGTGTAATTAGGTGATTGGTTGGTAGAACAACACAAGTGTTGATGTGTAGTAGAACTTTAAGTCAGTGTTTGCAGATCTGTACATGAGTTTTATAACCTGGAAGGCGCATACATAAAATGGTTTGATGTTAATAAGTTATGTATCCATTCATATCTATACACATGTTTCATTCCTGAAAAGTGCGTATACACGCGTAAATGCTTTGTGGAAAACGCGTATATAAGTTAGGTTTTTTCTAAATAAAATGTCTGAGAAGTCTAATAAGTTTTGTTGTATTTCGAATGTCTTTCAATGAAGTCTTACTTGATGATATGGGTTTAACAATTATGTTTGAATTTGAATTGATTGATTAAAGAGTGATGATGCTACTAGCTATATGTGATTGTAGATCTGTGGTGGTTATGTGATTATCTCATAATGATTAAGTGGTTCATGTTTCATAATAACAATGATTCAGTTTCAGGGTTCGATGTTTTAAGATCAGTACGTGGGTATGCCTCATTGAAAACGCATATATACAAAAATGTGCTAAAATAAAGTAGTGTATATATTATGATATTTTATTGGTCAAGGTTTTCAATTGGATTAGTGAGTTGATGCAGTGTTTTGGTTCAATACTGGTATGCTATTTACAGTGATATCACTTCCTTGATTGTTTGAGAATGAATTGATTGATTTCGGTCTCAGTTGTTTTAGTGATTTGTTGATTTAGTTGGTTCAATGATTGAGTGATTTTTTGCAGTAACCAGTTCTGGTTTTGATATTTTGTATTGGGTTTAAATGATGGTAGTGGCTCCAGTTTGAAAATTGGTGAAAGGTGGCCTGCCAGTTATGATGTTTTGTAGCAGGTGGATCTAGTGTGAAAATTTATGAAATGTGATCCATGGTGGTGTTGGGGGTTGGATCCTTCAGTGAGGGAGTTGAAGCTTCCTTCCAGTGGTAGTTGGTAAATCAGATTAGGGGGTTGGAATTCGCTTCCAGTGGGTGTTGGTAAACAAGATCAGGGTGTTGGAGCTTCCTTCTAGTGGGTGGTCGAGAATGAGGGAAGGTTGTATCCTTCTATAGGTGGGTGCCTATGTGATGGTATACTTCTATGCTAGTATAAGATTGTAATAAGTTTTTCTTAATCATAAAAGAAGATAGAGACGACAACAACAATGGTTTTTTCCCACACTGGGTTTACACCTAAAAATCATGGTGTTCATATGTGTTGCTTATGTTCGGTTCTTTATTCTATTCTTACTACACATTATTAATGTATATCTAATGTTGATGAAGTACTAACACATTTTTTAAAGATAAATTGATTGAAAAACTAAATTGACTGCATTAAAGTCACGTACATACGCAAGTGTCTTTTAGTAAAGTCGCGTACATAAATATTAGTAAAAAAATAAAATACTAAGTGAGTTTAAAATGCTGATTCATCCCCTCCCCACCCCCCTCTCAATATTTTTCCCAACAATTGGAATTAGATCCAGTCATTCATAAGAAGCTTGATCGCTTGAAGGAGATTCATCAAGATGAGCAATCAAGAGGGAACAACATCTATCAAGCCACCATTGTTCAATGTAACCAATCTAGTTTTCTAGAAGGTAAGAATAAGAGCTTACTTACAGTCACTTGGAGCATATGTATGCAGACTTTTTGAAGGAGGCTATCAATATCCATCTGCCATTCCCTCAGATGAAGCAAAAAAGAAGAAATATGAGATTAACAATGTAAACCTTGAAATGGGACTATAAACTCAAAACGAGAACTCTAGCCAAAAAACCCCAAAACAACATGAAAAACAATGCTAAAAACAAAAAGTGTGTACACTGGAATGATGTTATTTTTTTAGGGTTAATTTTCAACATATTTAAAAGATGGCAGTAAAAATCAATTTTTTTTTGTGCAAAAAACAATTGTTTTTGAGGAAAAAACACACTAATGTTTTTGGTAGAATAACATTTTTCTTTCCTAGGTATAATTTCAACATTTTTTAGTAATGATGATAAAGATAAAATAATGAGATCTGCAACACATTAAAATTCCATCAGTTTTCATCCATGTTGTTAAACATATAATAACATGACACTAAAGATCACTAAAATTCTAATTGTCTTCATCCATAACATTAAAGATACAAAAAAAATTGGAAAATTTTCAACCATATAATTAAAAAACTCTAAGTTTTCAATAGATTTAAACCATGACATTATGAACAAAATACACGACTAAATTAATCAAAATGTCAATACTTGTAGATTGAATGAAACATAAATTATATCTCTAAGTTATTGTTGCATTGTAGATACTAAAAACAATAAAAATCATCATAATTAAAACATATAATCCAACAAACATAAAAATGACTCATAACTTCATTTAACACCATATGGAAATCAAAATTTTTATTTCAAGATACGATGCAAACATCATTTATATAAACTGTCTTAGAAAATTATTCAAAATCACTCATATTTTCTTGCACACTATCAAAATTCACATTTTCATATGAATGACTGGATGTAGATGAAGATGTTCCATATTCTTCTCTTTCATCAACTAGTGCCCCATCTAAGTCCACATGCATGCCCACCATTTCGGGATTCAAAATTCTTGTGGATCTACGGCTAGTTTGAGGAGACTCCCATGTCAACATTGTTCCTTCTGGTAACAACCTCTTTAGAATCTTTATTGTCTTGAAGCGAAGAGTTCCTCTATTTGTTAAATTGAAGTCATAAACAAGTATGTCAACATCCTCCAATTTTAAGAGATCTATGCGACGATGATTTATATTTGTACCCTTTCTTTTTCTCTTTCTGCCAATGCTTTGTCAACTACCATCTCTGGCTTGTACACACCATTGAATTTATGTGTATTTTTGGCATACTAATGAAATTCAACACCTACAACATCTTCATTTTCTGTAATGACATTTATCACCTTAGCAACTCAGAATGGATAGCCATTGGGATCTCCATCTGCTAGAACTACGATCATGTAATCCTCCTTAATATCCTGTAGTGAACCCTTGTAAAGGTCTTCCATGGCTTCATATTGTGCACGAGATCTTCTGGAACCAATATACATTTATCTTTCCTCTACCTGTGAAGAATTAATAATACCTTGATATTGTTGTTGTTCAACATTGTTTCTTTCCTCATGTTTATTTGACACATTTTGTGGCCAAATAAAAGGTGTTTTCAAAGGTATATCTTCATTTGTTGTTCTTGAAATGATATCACTTTGATTATTGAAAAAAGACTCCCACCAAACTAAATCAACAATATCAAAGTACTCATGGGTATATCTATTACATTTTTTAATTTCTTCCAAGCAATCAAAATAATTGATACCTCTATTCCGCCTGCGTGTATTATGAACTTCGGCAACTGATTGTAATAACAATATATTTGACATAAATATTGGATGATATGGAATGAACCTGAAAAATGCCAAACCTGATGATGACGCCCATTCTACAGTAGTTGAATACTTTTTGCCCCATATTAGTGTTTTCCCATCAATTGTTTTTATACGAATTTGATGTTGGAAGCTAATGTCATTAAGTTGTTCAATGCATTTCTCCTCACCATGTGATCCGAGAATAAACCTTCACATGTCAATATCTTCTTCCAACATATCAACAATAGGCTCTGACATATATGGGTTTTTAATACATTCAATTAACGATGGCAAGCTCCCAACTTCCTTCCTCCTAAATGTGACTGAAAAAAGACTAAACATTTGATCAATATGGTCATGAGTGTGCCCAATAATAAATAAACCAACTTTTACCTTATGAAAAATTCTCAGTTCAACAAGCATGTTTAGATATCCACAAACAATCTGATTTTTGTTTTCACGAAAAGTGTTGCCCAATTGTAGATACAAAACTTCAGGAAGATTACTAGACCAATGAGAAAACACGCCATGAATTATGGTTATTGTCAGATTTGAATCATTATGAATATTTGGAGCTGTGAAGTATACCCTTGGCAATATTTTCCCATTGAAGACCATACAATCGACCAAGTGATACTAAATAAAATTTTCCTCCTGTAACTTTTTGGGTGTGTGAAAAAAATGTGGTAGAAGTGTTTTCTTCTAGTCCATACCATCAATTATCAAACATAAATATTTATCTGGATTATCATAACACTTCTTTCGATGCTTGTACAACTTTTTCCTTTCACTTTTTTGTTATTCGTGATGCTCTTGAATCGTTTTGACAATGGATTCTACACAACATAAAAGAAAGTCATTAATAAATATGTTATCATAGTTGATGACTATACAATTTTAAAAAATAATGTTATGAATGCTTACCTCTTTCTGCCCCTTCACATTTATCCCTTTTTTATTTAAGATAAGTACATGTACTGCAAATCCCCATCCTTGTCTTCTTATGAATATGGACATTGTTGAATTATTTCTTCCATATCTTTACAAAATATTAATATGTAGTAAATCGATGATGTCCTTTAGCACCTTCTACATATTATTTGTATAAGTTGTAGATTTATTGCCTTGAGAAATTATTTGGAATATGTATGGTCTCTCTATTTGGCATACACTCTCCATGATTTGAAAATAAGTCTTTCATCCATGACATTGCAGTATTTGATAATGGCCCAAACTGTTGTTTATGACCTACTTCTGAATAAAATGTGGGATCCTTTTCCAAAATTTGTTGGATTCTTGACAGATGAAAATTACCCATTGAATGAAACATTTTGAAAGCTTTTATACAGATAAATAAAGACCCAATATTATAACCATAACCTGACAATGTAGATTGCATGCACCCCACTAAATATGAATTTTGCATGCTTTTATTCATTGACAAATATTTCTTCCTTTTTTTCAATGGAAACTTGAAATCCATATGTTTCAAGCAATCTTCTTGACAACATTCACTTGAAATGAGAGCATTGATAGAACTTTCTCTCATACCCTTGGCAATATTTTCCCATTGAAGACCATACAACCGACCAAGTGATACTAAATAAAATTTTCCTCCTGTAACTTTTTGGGTGTGTGAAAAAAATGTGGTAGAAGTGTTTTCTTGTAGTCCATACCATCAATTATCAAACATAAATATACATCTGTAACATATAGCCATACCAGAAACATAATGCCAATAATCTCCCCCTTTGGACTTGATGGCAACCTAAAAAAAAACTTCAGCGACATTCTCCCCCTTTGACATCAAGGGCAAAGGGTTATGCTCCCCCTAAGAACATGTTCCCCCTGAATATGAACCAGATCTGCAAAGAAGAACCATAATCCACCAGACACCATCAATGACCAAGAAAGAGATAGAGACATATTGCAGCTATATTCAGACCAACTTCCATGATCTCCTTTTGTACATCCTCCATAATGCCAACAATGCATTATATACTCCCCTTGAACCTGTGCCGCAACCAAGCACATGTACACATATACCCCAGATGAACCATGCGTACAACCAACAATCAGAAGAGTTTCAACAATAAAATGATGCATCAACAACCCCTAGCTTTTGCCTGAGGTATTCGAAAGTTTCCCTGGGCAATGGTTTGGTGAGAATATCAGCAACTTGTTCTTTAGAAGGAACATACTCCAACTTGACTTTCTGTTCAAGCACTTGTTCCTGGAGAAAATGATACTTGATTGGTATGTGCTTGGTTTTTGAATGCATGACAAGATTATTTGAGATGTTGATTTCACTTGTGTTATCGCATAAGATGGAGATAGGTGGTGTACAAGTGATTTGAAAGTCCTGCAAGGTCTACATCATCCAAAGGAGTTGAGTGCAGCAAGATGCAGCAGCAACATATTCTGCTTCCTCTGTAGACAAGGCAATTGAACTTTGTTTCTTGTTGAACCAAGATACTAATCTGGAACCCATAAAGAACGCACCACCACTTGTGC